>PVIJ01011260.1:0-49466 GCA_004024925.1 Scalopus aquaticus | reverse complement strand
TAGAAAATGATGCAATCAGCTCTGGATGATGTGTGCATGATGGTATTTTGCAAGGTGATGCAATATGACATCATTCTAGGCTGATTTAGGATGTTGTTGCAGTCCTACTGGATAAATTTACACGGTGAAACTTATAAAATGAATTATATGAAATATCTTCAAAATGAGAGCTAATAAAAAATTTCAGGATTATATTCATGTTCAGCACACCAAGATACTACAGATTAGGGCCTTTTTAAGTCAGTAACGATCTCAATGTTGATCAGTGTTATAAAGATAAAATTTGTCCTTTCTCAGTGAGAATTCTCAATTGAAAATTGTGTTCAAAGAATGAAATTTTAGCTTTCTTAGTAAATGTTCCTCAAATACTGGTTAAGAAAAATGTCATTAGTCTTAAAGGATTATTTTCCTTTCAAGGGGTCTCTAGTTCATTCATATTTGGGCATTAGTGACATAGAGGCAGACCACACTCTATTTAATTTTTACCTTATTTGAAGAGTCAAAGCAGTTTCCTAACTTTGCCCATAACTCCCTTATGAAGAGATGAAACCTTTCTAAACCCAGAGGGCAAGCTGGGCATGTTATACTCCCTAATTACTTGTATGATGTGCTGCGTCTCCCTAGCACTTTTGTTATATTCCCCAGTTGGTGTCATTATTTAGAAAATTTTGCTTTTCTGTTGAATACAGGAAGCAGGGTGGCTGGTGGGTTGGTGCCCCATCCTGAGTCAGGGGGTCTGCAGCTGATCCTTACTCTCCAGTGGGCCGTGGGATTGTCCTGGCAAGCCTTTATTTCCTGACACATAAGATGAAGCAGTGGACTGGATAAGTAATCACCAGGGTCACATCCAGCCTAGATTTCTTTGGTTCTAACACATTATAGGGCCATCTTGTATTTCTTCTCCAAAAGGCCTCTGAACTGAAAATTATGATCAGTAGGACTCTATTTCTGTCCTTTTCATAGCCACTCTCCACCAGTGAGCACTGAAGGCCCAGGAGGTGCTGCATTGAAGGAAAGGTCACTTAGCATTCCACCTATTGTCCACTACCACCTAGGAAGTGGAAAATTAAACTATAAAATTAAATTCCCAGATCACCCAGTTATGAAAGAAATACTAAGAGGGACATTTGGGGTGGTTTTTATAAAGTTTCTGATGAATGAGACAGCTGTTTACTCAATTGTGAATAAACCAAATAGAAGCATAAAGGCTTTGTCTTTATGCCTTGAATGTTATAAATCAAATTATTTATTGAGTGGAATCTCAGCCTGTTAGCTGATCTACCACTGTACGAGCGACTCATGTATTCAGTGAATCCTCTGAACAGTCAAATGTGTCCAATACAAGCAGTGATGCTACCAGGCCTGTCTCTATTATTTGTAGCAAAGAGGGATGCGTGCTGAGCACCCAGGCACATGGAGTCCTACGCGACAGCCACCTTTGATGGGGAAGGACGGGGGCAGTGCTGTCCTTTTCTCTAAGGAAAGTATGTCCCAGTGCCCGTATCCCTGATTAGTGTGATACCTATGCTCTGAGGGATAATTCTCAGACGTGAGAGGAATCCAGAAAAGGTTTGCCTTGAGACCTGACTATGTAGCTCAGATAGAAATTTCCTCAGAGGCTTACAGTCCACATTCTACACAAACCATCTTCAACCTGACATTTTCTTCCTCCTTAGGGCACAGATTAAGACATTGCATCCTCACCTGCTCCTATTCTTATGAATATGCAACAGAGAATTTTAAAAGAAATTGTGGGACAGGGAACAAGGCAAAATAATCATATCGATTGGTAGAAAGCTCAAATGTAGTATTACAACCAAGGAAACCAAAAGGAGAGAAAGGAGGGAGAGTCAGCTGTCATCTATCATGCCGCTTTCAGGGGAGCCCTGTCCTTGCTCAAGCTCACTGTTCACCTTCTCTCCTCCTGTATTTCTATGCTTCCCCCCTTCTCCCACCATGAATATTTCAAATTTTCCAGCGTGTTACTTTTATAGTGTATTAAAATCTGTTCCTTAATTCTTGCCACCTACCAATGACTACAATGTCACCTCTGACCAACCTTCCCCTCCACCCCAACACACACAATCCTTAAAAAAAAAAAAAATGAGTATAAAACGTCCAAATACTCTAAAGCTTACTCAGGCATCAGCCTCTCATCTAGTGATAGAGATATTCTTTTGACCTTTCTTCCTTTATGGGTTACCCACAAAAACTTAGCCTGACTACATGCCTATAATGTCTGTTGCCCTGCTCCGGTAGAGATGTGGGCCCTGGGAACAAGAGCAGAACTTAGTAATCACTGCCACTGAACTCCCTCCTAAATCTCACACTGTACAGGATATAACACATGACTGGCTTCACTACATCAAGGGCTCCAGCTCTTCTGGTGTCGTCCTGTGGTCTGATGAGCTCCTTGACCCTGGGGAGATATGACATTGCTTATCCCATCCACAAAAAAAGAAAAACAAGCCATGACTGACTTTATCTCTTCTGTCACAATAATAACCTCTGGTTGGTGTGGAATGAAGGCAAGAGAATGAATTACTTGAAATGATTCCTCTTGGAATCATCTTGTATTTCCTATCCTGGTACAATTTAGCTAGTTGTTTAATAATTGTGTTTATCTCTCTTCATTTAAACAGTTCAGTAGACCTGCTTTTTCTGGTTAGAAATTTCTTTGTTTCTCTTACTTGTCCTCTGCCTTTCTCCCATTTGTACTTTGGTCTGAGTGACATTCTGATGACATAAATAGCATTCCTTCAAAAAAATATTCAGCACATTGTCTCTTTTCGTTCCAGAGCCAAAGCGCTGTAGTCTGTGTCCTTGAAATGGTTCCTGTGTTTGGGAAAGGTCTATGACTGTGTCTTTAAAAAGTCAGCCTCAAAATGTAAAAGACATAAATAACAATAAAAAAATAAAATAAATAAATAAAATAAAAAGTCAGCCTCCCTGCCAGGCCAATGAAGCACTGATCACTGGAAACCCTGCCTGCTTTTGGGGCGGGGCCTGCTGTTCTTGACACAGTGAGAGACTGCCTGAGAAAGAAGAGCCCAGTCCTGCAGCCCAACTGGCAGCTGGAAAATTCAACTCTGGGGCACATTTACACAGAAGTAAATTATCCAGGTTAAAACTGTGCTCAAGGCAGAGGCTTCTCAGGGCACAGTAGTCTGTGCTTGGCCGTCCAAACTCGATGGGAGCATGCACTAAGGTGGGGTTTGCACTTTGGGGGGCCGGTGGGCTCCCTGTGGATGCAGCCTGTGTGATTCACCCTTTCCAGCAGAGGTCAGCTAGGCTAGGCTACTAAACAGATGCTCACATATTCCACATCGTTCTTCCTTCCTATATCCTACCAGCTGAAGACTTCCAGTGTTGCTTAGTTTTTCATTTGAAATGACGCTATTAGTGCCCAACTTTCCAATTTTATAATCACTTCATCCAAACGCTCATCTCCCAAAGAACACCAACACACTCCTCCATGCATTTGAAAACATGAGAAAGGGATGAGGAACCTTATCGTCACAGAGAAGGGGCCTCAAGATCCCATCCTGAAACATTCCCAGGCCGGTAATGAATCAGAAGTGACTTACTCAGGTAACAACTAATAGAAAGAAGAGAGCCAAATGGGACGTCGGAAACCAGAGACTGTGAAACCAGATATGAGGTCTTAGGGGAGAAGGAATTGGGTTTCCCAGGGTCAGAAAAAAAAGATAGCACATTAATTTGGGCTTCCTAGCATGCCACATTTTAAAATAAGACCTATCTACATAGACCCATCTACATGTGCAAATCGCCACTAGGAGGTGGTGGGTGGGATTTGCTAGTGAAAAACTCACTGGGAAGTGGTATTACCCAGCCAGGGACACAGAGCGGGATCAGCCCAGGTCATCCACAGAGCACTTCACTTACCGGTCTCTTGGAGGCTCAGACCCCATTCTTTTCCTGCTTATCCGCAACGTCCTGTTGAGGCGATCAGGGTTGATGAAGTGGAGCAGTCTGTCCTCCATGTGACTTGGTGAACTGCTTAACACTCGTGCCTACAGGTTCTTGTGCAATTCTCTGTGTGAGGCACTGGATGGAAGCAAGTTAGAAAATATAAGATGACATCAGTCCAAAGAGTAATACCTGACACAGCCTCAAACTGTCCAGCATGAAGCAGGCCTCAGAGTTCTAAAT
Source organism: Scalopus aquaticus (assembly GCA_004024925.1). Lineage (NCBI taxonomy): Eukaryota > Metazoa > Chordata > Mammalia > Eulipotyphla > Talpidae > Scalopus > Scalopus aquaticus. The sequence goes on along the minus strand of PVIJ01011260.1, from coordinate 45,293 downwards.
GATCCGTGTATATAATTGATTTTTATTTATCTCTCTTAAAATGCTACTCTGAATTGCTTTGGAAGTTGAAACAATGCCCTGAAAGAATTATAACCACACATGGAACTACTGCTCAATCATGCATTTCTAACTCTGTTTTTTTTTTCCCCTGGTTGTTTTGATTTTCTTCTATTACTTTTCTTACTGAACATCTAAAAGTTTCTTTGAGTCTTTGCCTTTCTGTAAACTTTGGACTGTCTAATCTGGGTGCTGCTGTCTAAGGAAGCCATAGATAACTATAAGAGTAAAAACAGTGGTATCTAATACTGAGATCATGCTTACCATTAGAAAAGACCTTTCCAAGTATTTCACATGTATTAACTCACTCCATTCTTACCACAATATCATGAGGTAAGTGCTGCTATTATTAGACCCATGTACCAATGGGGAAATTCAGACACAGAAAGATGAGATGCTTGCCCAGGGTCACACAGCTATCTAGTGCAGAACCAAGCTATGAAACTGCAGGCTGAGTCTCACAGCTGTGCTTTTGTCACTGGGTCACCATGCATCTCTCTGCACACTATGAATGGGATGGCCAGGAATGGCATTGTTATTTTCAATATTTAAAAATAAAGGGTGAACTCTTAATTTGTTTTACCTTTAACCATTCTGTTTTTCCCTCCCAAACTCTCAGATGATGGAAATGCTTAAACTAAGGTAGTGTGAGACCACACCATGTAAGTGTGAGCATGGCTCCTGTGGGTCCTGCTGTCTGTGCGCTTCTGCCTACCGTTCCTGCATGTTTGCTCTGTTCTTCTCTGACTCCCGCTTCCGCCGCTTGGCACTTGGGCCGCATGAACCTTCACTTTTAAGCCTTATGTCCTTGTTCCTGATTTTATATTTGTGCTTCTCTCTCCCACGATCTCGGAAACATGGGTAAGAGCCAGAGCAGCTGTCACTCGTCACCCCCCAGGAAGGAGCCCAGGACTCCTGGGGAACGCACTCCTTCTGTTCTCTGACAATGAGCCCTCAGAGGGTCAGCTTTTAGGATTCTAGGCACGTGTCCACATTCTCACTGCAACAGGCCTCTCCAAGGTGTGGAAACGTGCATGGGCCTCTCCATGCAGGCCCTGGTCGCCCATGTGCACCCGGGTTATGCAGTGTTCTCCTGGGGCCTCCAGCCTCAACAGAAGATTGTTCCAGAGTCTTTGTAAGAGTGGGTGCTATGTGAAAATAAATGCCATGGTGCACGTGACAGACTTAAGATGAACTGTGGAGAGTAGTGGTAATCTCATTTGTTATTTTCTCTGCATATGTATATGACAGGCACACATACATATACTGAACAAGCCCATAAATAGGAAAAAGGATAATGGTTGTTAAGCCAAATACGGGCTATCATGGCCCTTTACTATACACACACACACACACACACACACACATAAACACAAAAATCTTTTTGATGTTCCTTGAATCTATATAAACTGTCCACTTTGAGTGAATTCAACATGTGATCAATTAGATTTACAGAATAAATAAATGGGAGAGAAAGAACTTTTGCCTGTCCAAGAATGCACCAGGAACATGAGATTATGGCCATCTTACTGCCGTACAGCCCTACTCCACCTGATGTGATGATGAGAAGTTTAAATTGAAGGGCCTTCTATGAGTTGTAACCGAACACTATTCAGCCCCCTGCAATGTTGAGACACCCCCCCACCCCACCCCAACTCGTGACTTAGACACAAAGATTTCTGGACCTGAAATCCTTGGAACTGGATCATCCACACCAAATCCTTTAATTCATAGAAAATGACTGAGACCTCCAAAGGGAAAGTAACTTGCCCAGCATGGGGCAGAGCCTGGATTAAATCCCAGTCCTCTTCTTTCCATTAAAGGATCTATTGCTGTAGTGTTCCTCCTAATTTTTCTTGGGGAGCCAACTCTGTACACAGCCAGGAGAGCTTTTTAGAAGTGAATGAACGTAAAGGGGCCTGTATACCAAGAACGGACCCCAGGACCTGTAACTAAGTATGTAGGTGAGCTTGAGTAAGTTGCTGTGCCTTCTGGACCTTGGACTTCTCATCAATAAAATGAACTGGAGAATAACTAATTTCAAAAAGTGCATGATGCTAAGTTTGCTCACTAACCTTGGGCTGTTTTTCATGCAGCCTAATCTCACCAGTATTTATTTCTCACTATGGAATTATGGAAAAACTTATACTCAGGCAGTGTAAACGGGGCAGCATATGGGAGCAAGAGCCCCGTCAGTCGCTGTTTATATATGAGGACAAGAGCAGGAGGTAGAAGGTACAGAAGGGGAGCCAGCAGCCCGCTTCCCTCATACATGGACCTGTGAGACTGAGGTGGGTGAGGCCAGTTGCAGGTTCAGTCACTGCATATATGCCGATTTCTGCGATTTGGGGTTAACCCACTGGTAAACCTTTCTCCTTCCCAAGAACCCACTGACTAAAGTTCTGGAACTTAAGAAGAACCAGTAGTAAATGAAATTGTTACTTTTCTTTTCAATGTACTGCTTTCTGAGTTTACAGGGTTAGAGGAGTTTCTGAGGCAGTCTTACTGAAACCTTAAGTAAGGCAAGAGTAAAGACCCACACATGCCAGCTTCCAGCATAGTCCTGAGATATATCTTGTTTACATAAAATTGTGGAAACATACATAATAACCCAATAAGCACTGCTGCTTTTTTTTTTTTTTTTTTTTTTTGCATAGAACTGGGGTGTAAGCCAGCGATGCGGGAGCTGAGAGGATTCACCAGAGCAGGGAGCAGGATAGGCATATTTCCTGCTAAGGGGAGTAGTGGGTGAGGCAGGAGAGGTCTGCTGCACCATGTAGGTCAGCTCCCTGGCCGTGAATCGAACTCAGGAACTCAGGCCATAACAGGAATAGTGCAGAGACTTAACCCCTAGGCCACCAGGGAGACATGCAATGTTATTTTAATGGAGCTTCCTTTTCCCATGGCTAATCCATTTTTATGAGGAATCTTTTTTATAAAGCAAGGAGTCCTCACTTGACCTAACATTTTGGACCATTGTCATTCCACATATCAGGTGCAGCTTAAAATGCAAATTTTTTCATCATATAGCCCTTCTGGTCTGCAACAGCCTTCCTGAGATTTGATGTTAATTCAAAGTGGGAAGAGCAGGGCAGGATATGGGGAGATAGGGAAAATCACAGAGGTGTAAAATTTGTGTACTTCTTAGGTTCTAATAGTGCTGGACAAAAAAGAACCATGCAAGGAGCTCTGGACCTCAGACTTTCAGCCCAGAATTTGGATGGAGTCAGGACTTTAGCCTTGATGATTTGTGCAGGGGAACTCTTCAAGTTTCATTTTCAAGGCACGTAATATAAGATTAAAAAATGGCAGTTGACCATGTCACTTGGAGGGAGAAGCTGTTGGAAATGATGGTAAAGGCCTGCAGGCCGCTTCTTGACAAGCATCATTTCCCTGGTGTTACCATTTCTCCTCTGGTACAATTGTAAGCTGTTCAAGGAGGAAAATAACTTCCTTGGGCAGCCACACAACATCATCATGTTGAGGAAGTTGGACAGAGGCTGACATAATTAGCGCTTCATCTTACTTTTCCTTTTGCCAGAAAGTCCCCTACATAACAAGTCAACCAGAGGGATGGAAGGACTTTTTAGGCTCTGCACTGACCTTCCTGGCCCAGTACTAGAAAAATCATTGTCCTGCTGGGACCTCTAGTGGCCATATTAGTAACTGCAGATGTCAGAGGACAGAGAAGAGGAATAAATCCAAAACAGGGTGGGCTGCCCCTAAGCCACAGTCAAGATGGGTCAGCTGTGGTCTGTGGAGGTCTTAGCCTTAATACTTTGTAACTGAAAGGAAAGGAGAACCTGTGAACTGAGACCAAAGAAGCCTAATGGCCTGTTACATGTGAATATGCCCCATAAAACAGCCTGGGGCTGTTTGTCCCAGAGATTATTTCTGCTTGATTAATCATGGTGATGAGAAATCTGCCTTCTTTTGTGCTTTAAATTATTCCAGCTTAGTTCTACTAAGGGTCTACTGTGGGGTTCTAGATTTGACCAATTTTTCATATCTTGCCCTAGAACAGGCCTATAACCCTATTTTTACTTGAAACCAAACCGAGCTCCTCACAGTCTGAAGAATCATCTTGCTTATCTGACATGCAAACCGTTTGCTCCCTGAAGGCAAATTCCCTGCATAGAACAGAATGGCTCCTGGCGGTCTGGGGCCTGCATTGCTTCCCCCCACATCACTTCCCAGAGAGACAGAAAGCCGGCCCTCTACCATCACTCCCGCCCACACTCATCCTCACATCTTCCTGAGAACAGTAAGTAGGTTACACATGACTGACACAGAGCTAAATTGTTTTAATTGTTCTAAATCAGTGGTTGGCAAAATGTGATTCCCAGACCAGCAACATCAATATCACCCAGGAATCTGGAAATGCGAGTTCCCGGCTCCTGCCCCAGACCTGTTCAAGCAGAACTTTTGGGAGTGGGGACCAGTCATCTGTTTTACAAGCCCTCCCACCCCCACCACTGCAAGCATTAATCATCAGGTGCTAGTATATATTGGTTTATAAACTCTCACTTATTTTAAATGTAGGTTCTGCCCCCCTTACCCACAGAGATGTGTTATGCCAGAGATTTGCTGGTAGAGATACAAAAATCTGATTTTTTAAAACCATTCTTCCATGTAGTTCTGATGTGGGCAATCCAAAGGCAACCATTCTGATAAATTCTGCTCTAGAAAGAGCAAGACTATCTTTGCTAGCACAATTTAGTGTCCTTCTTGAATTAAAAATATAAATACTGTTCTCATAGCTCACTGAGATAATCATGTATCTCAGTAAGTATATCAAAGTACTCAGGTTTGGGGGTTTGGGGGCACGTTGTTACCTTAGCAAATTGGTTTTTGCTGCCTCTCTGAGGAACATCTCAGTGGATTATATATGAGTATTCCAAAGGTGAAACTTTCCTCTGGATAGATATTAATTACTTTTTGAGAACAAAAAGAAGAGGAAGCCTATGGCTTCTTGTGAGTCTGGATCGACAGAGTGCCAGCCCAAGACGCATGTGCCATGTCTAGACTGGGAATCCTCTAGACTGCCAGTTGTCCTTTCTTCTCCCTTCTTGAACAGTTAGAGATTTAGTGGTGATTTCTCAACAGGACCCCAGAGGCTAGTTCATTATCATACTACTGTGAAGAAAGGGTTTTCAAAAGTTGAGGTTTTGAATACACTTGGCTCATGCAGCCTCTGCACTGTTCACCCCAGAAAAAGAGAGTTCATTTTCATGAAGATGCTTTTGAATGGAAATTCTCAACTCCAGTACACGGGACTCTGGACCCCACTGGCATCTCCAGCAAGGATTTGCTGTTGTTTTTTTTCTGTCTCATCTCCTCCTCCTACAGTTCTTTTCACACCTTCCCAGCCTCCGGTTCTCCTCAGAGTGCCCACACATTCTCTGGGCACTAATTCACTGGTTTGTGCTCTGGGGAGAATAGGCAGAGTCCCATTTGCCAGAATCTGAAGGGAGCAGAGGCAGACTCAGTGCTGGCACTCCTTGTCGCCCTCTGGAGTCTCGGTCTTGTCCAGACACCAGCACTGCACAGATGTGTCTGGAGGCCGCAGCTTTGCCAGGTCATTGGCTCCCTTCCCTTCCTCCTTCCTTTTTTCCTTTTCTCCTTCCTTCCCTCACTCCCTCTGCCTTCCTTCCATCTTCTTTATCAATTTTCCATGTTCCCTTGCACATATTGTCTATGCTCCCATGACTTTCTCTAGCATTTTCTCTCCCTTTCTCCTTTCTTCTTGGGATGCACAATTCTGAAAAGCAGCCCCCTCCCAACACACACACACACACACACACACACACACACACACACACACACACACACGAGCTCAGAGAGCCTCACCAGCATTAACTGCTCAAGCCACATGCATCTTGCTGGCCAGGGAACCCCACCTTTATTTACTGTAAAATATAATCAATGGATTTCCCATCTCCCCTCACTCAGACAGGGGGAGAAAGAAGGGAAGTAAAAAAGGGAAGAGAAGCACAGGAAAATCCAGTCACAAAGGAGGCCAAATTTTAACCCTTCTCTGTGTCCAGAAGACTATACCTGCAGCAGGGCTCTGGTGGACGCCAGAGAGCAGGGGAGGAAGGAGGAGAAGGAAAAAGAGCAGCGTGGGTGTGGCCATAGCAAAGAGAATGTTCAGTTCAGAAGTCAAATCTCTCTTTACACAGAGGAATTCCTGGAGCAGAGCCCCCTGTTTGGGAGTTGGGAATGGGCAGGGCTGGCCTTGCTGATGGAAGCACTGACTTTGCTCATCCAGAGTTAACTCCTAACTCCGTATGATCAATGCAGTCCTCGGGGTCCCGAGCTCAGAAGGACCCCGTGCTCAGGGTGTAAGTGCTCTGCATCCCCTGGAAATTGTGTTCTATAAGTGAAATCTGATGGGCTAGTTGAACATTGGAGCCTGCTTGTGGTTTCTCGCTTTCTGCTGCGTCCCCTCTTACCCCCATCTCGGGTTGCCCACTCCCTGAAAGTGAGTTCTCTGCCTTCTGCTCCCTGTGGAACTTGTACCCTGTCCAGCCTCCCCTCCCAGTGCTGCCCAGGTACCACTGCCACCCTCTGCACCAGGCAAGAGTCTGGACACAGGTGAGGTGAGTCCTGGCAGGTGCACCTATGCTGCAGCCTCTTGGGGCCGAGCTTAGCAGTAGCTGCCCCGCCCAGGGCTGGCAGTGCTGCAACGTGTCTGGCGGACATCAGGCAAGAGGTCACAACTCAATGTGCAGCAAGTCTGTTGCCCACTACTGGGCCTGTTACCTAGTACAAAGGTTAAAACACCTGTCTGCCATGGGTTGGGGATGCTGTCCTTGGAAAGGAGAGATTTCCCAGGGACCACCCCCAACCAGGGAACAACGCAGGGCCAGGACTCCGGGCACCTGTGCGGGTCCCAAAGTCCAGCACGCTCTGAGCCTAGGAGAACCTGTTTTTCTTCCCCAGCCCTCCTGAATTGGTCTTTTCTGGCCAGCTCCAAGCATCCTCCAGAGACAATATACAAATTGTGTGATTTCAAGGATTGTACAAATGAGTTAAATGCTCTGAAGTTTGCATTTAAAATTGGCATTGAGCAATGTAAAAAGGAATGGTAAAATTCATACCAATAATTTAGATATTTAACTTTTTTTTTCGTAGAACGACTTGAAATAGCAAATTATGTTTTGTACGTAACCCTTTTCTTCCCCTCAAATATTATTGTCAGTCATTTACAATGGAAAAGGAAAGCTTCTTTAACACATGGTGCTAGCAAACTTGAACAGCCACATGCAAAAACACACAAAAATTAATTCAAAACAGATTATTAAAGATTTGGCTATAAGACCTGAAACCATAAAATACTAAGGAAAGCATAGGTGATACTCTCCAGGACGTCAACCACAGAGGTGGATTTGGGGATGCAGCCCCAATGGCAAGGGAAACAAAAGCAAAAATAAATAAATGGGACTACCTCCAACTAAAAAGATTTTATACCTCGAAAGAAAGCACCACAAAAACAAAAACATGGGCCTCCCTGGTGGCACAATGGGTTAAGTGCAGCGCTGTGGAGCTTTCTGCAGCTGCGTCACTTGTTCGATGCCCAGCCGGGGAGATTCCCGCATGGCACAGCAGACCTCTCCTGCCTCACCTGCTGCTCCCCTCAGCAGTGTATTTCAGTTGATCTGCCTGTTCTGCTCCCCACTCTGTCTCTGGTGAACCCTCTCACCATCCCATGCCTCTGGCCTGCATCCCAGCTTGTATACATACATAAATAAATCTTTAAAAAATAAATAGCAAATTGAAAGCATTGTGACTGTGACAGTTATACAAGAATGTGAAGGTATTTACTGAACTGTGCATTTAAAAATTACTAACTTGGTCAATTTTATGGTATATGTATTTTTCCACAATAAAAAGAGTAAAAAAAAAAAGAAACAGGCAAACCAAAAAGAACACCATGACAAGGTTGAGATGGAGACCACCCCAAAAAAAAAAGGAAAAAGCTTTGTATTTTTAATAACTATAATAGTACTTTCTTTTGCTTTTGAACTAGTTTTGCTAGTTTTCATCTAGCACTGAGCCTGCAAATTACCTAGCTGGTCCTGGTTGTCTATCAGTCTTCCGCTGACCAGGAGATGATCACATTAAGTCTTACACAATGTGAGAGGTGAAATTCTAACCATGGAGTGGTGAGAGGGATGTTTCCAATCTGTGACTGTAGGTAAATTTCACTCCTAGATTACATTCACCTGTGAGAGGAAAAAATAAGAAAATCTAAAAGTGAAAGAACACAGATTCTTGCATTTAAATGAGCAACCACCAAATTTTTAAGTTACCTGGTAGAAGTACAGGAAGAGTTCCACGGTGAGGTCAAGTCTTTCATTACAAAAGACCCTCTTTGAGAGTGTAACTTCTCACATTTAACAGAGATTATCTCTATTTCCCAGCATACTGCAAATGACTTAGGTCATTTATCACCTCCTGTCTGAAGTCTGATGCCCCCAAAGATAATAAGCTTATAGCTTTTCAAAGCTTTAGTATGAAGAAAAGAGAATAAAGCAAAATTAAGTGCAGAAAATACCATTTCCATAGCACGATTTGTCTAAGTAAAATCTGTGGAGCTACATATTAAATAGTATTTAAAGAGAGAACATGGCAAGGTGACCCTTCCTTCCAGGTGAAGAAAACTTGATCTAAGCTGAGGCCTGCTGTGTTTTATAAATTCCTTATGATTACTCTCCATTGACTAGTAATGTATCCACCCAAACACGCCTTTCCCTGCACTCTCGTGAACATGGGTAAGCTCTTTAGGCAGGCGTGGGAAGCTTAATGTATTTCCTGTGAATTCTTACCATTCTCTTTGATCAGCTTATCCCAGCTTTGCATAGAGAAAAAAAAAAATTCATTCCTGGCATCAACAGCCTGTTAAATTGGTTCTGATTAATAACTGAATCTTAAGACCTTTTCAAGGCAACATTTACAACAACAGCTTAGTGAGGAGGGGAGGGTGATGCCATGTAGCACCACTTCGTGATTCAGAGGTTAGAGGTCATCCAGATTCTGGCAGAAGTTTGTTCCTTAGAAAAATCAGAATTACTCAGAAACATCTGCCTGCAGGTTGATGAGCCTAGCGTTTATTTCCTAGTAACGTACTTTCAGTGCTGATATAGATGCATTCTTCTTGGACTTGGAGTGTGACTGCAGGTCATATTCTTGTTCATAGTAAGCTCTCTTAGATTTTGAATTATTTATAATGGCATTGCACAATATTTCTTCCTTTAATCCTGAAACGGAAAATACAGTCCTCCTAAAATTCAGACTGAGAAACTGAGATAGGCTCAGTTTCAGACTGAGATAGGCCCCTTGCTTAACAAGTCCAAAGAATAGCCTCTCTGAATGTTTTCAGGCTTACAGGGTGTCCAGGTGACTAGATTTTTATGGCAAAGCTTTTAAGCATGTCCATGCTTGCCGGACACCAGATCCTCCCAGCCAACCTGTGACTGAAGGTAATTTCAGTTCCATTATTTTTTCACCCGCTGGAGAAAAAAGAAACCTAAAAGTCAAAGAACAAAGAGGTCTTTATTAGAGGTGCATCCATCACCTTCTTAATAACCCCTAGAGCTTCTCAATGGGGGATCTTTAAGACACCCCAAAGTATTGCATCAGGACCTCCAGGGATTACATTAGAATTCTGACACTTGCACTCTTCCCAGATCTACCAGTTTTGATGCTTTGGAATATTTTAGGTAACCAGGAGATCTTATGTTGTAAAATTTGAGAACCACTGACCTCCAGACACTTTGATTAATTTCAGTGAGTTGTGGTGTTTCCAAAACCTGAGAACCCAACAATTCCATGGTGCATCTGAGAGTCTTTAAAACACTGGTTTAGACTAATTTGTAAGTTTTGTAATTCCCAGAAGTTGAGAGAAAATTTCTTTCAAAAAACATTCTTTTAGTCAGCATGCACTGAAGGTGTACTGTGACTGTGTAAACGAGTGACAGTGAGAGCTTCCCCAGGAGCAGTGACACCCTGCATGTTGGGTAGAGAAGTACTTAGGGAAACCTCAGACCATGAAAGAAGGATGACAAGTGAATCTGGGAGAAATGGGAAAAAGGTAATAGTTGACAGGAATAATAATAGGTAGGAGACTCCCAACTTCCTTGCATTATTGTGATTTTGCTGTATACCAAGGGCTTTGTCTATTATCTCCTTTCATACTCAGTATAATCTATAAAGTAGGTACAAATATATTGTCCACCAGCAGAACTATTTCCAGAGAACACCCCCCACCCCAAACATAGATATAGGTAGTGTGTCTTGCCCTGTTCTGCTCGGACTTTGTAAAATCCCTCAAGCTGCTCCCCACACACACACTTGGAGAACTCTCAATCCAGGATAACTACCAACACCCTGTCTGCTTTATCAACCTCTGTTCTCAGGTAACTGAGCATAGTTGAGAAAGACCCAAATATGGTGATGTCACTATGTTCATCTAAACTCCACGGAGCCCGAACTGCCACTTGACACCTTCATTCTTTCCTTGGTGTTCTTTTAACACTTCCTTCTAGAGGGTACTCCAGATCTCCTTATCTTTGCTCAAGTATGCAACATAACTCTATCTTTGGGCATCCCTATTAGTCCCTCGGCTGAGATGAAGCTAATCCACTGACTACTTCAAAGTCCTTCCTGTCCACCTTGAATCCTTTATTTTCACTCTTTTTCTTTTAACCTTGTCTCTGTCTCTGTCTTTTCTCTGTCCCAAAGATTACTTTTCCTCCTGAATTTTTTAAAAAAATAACTCCCCATTCCTTCCTATACTCCCACCCACCCCAGTCCTGGCAACACAATTTTACTTTCTGCTTTAATGATTTTGACTACTCTAAATATCTCACTTAAGTGGAATCATACAGCATTTGCCTTTTTGTAACTGAGTTATTTAACTTAGTGTGATATCCTCAAGGTTCATCCATGTTGTAGCATATGTCAAAACTTCCTTCCTGCATAATATTCTATTATATGTATATGCAGGCATGTGTCACTTAACAATATTTCAGTCAATGATGAACCTCATATATGATGGTGACCCCAACAGGCTATCCCGTATAGCCCAGGTGTGAAGTAGTCTCTATACCAAACTAGGTTTGTAAACTCTTTGATAGTCACACAATGACAAAATGGCCTAAAGGCACATTTCTCAGAATGTTTCCCCATTGTTAAGTCAAGCATGACTACAAAACATTTTGCTTGTCCATATTGATCCATCAATGGATGGATGAGTTGCTTCCATGTTTTATCTATACTGTTCCTGAGTTCTTAATCCCTTCCCATTGGACCCTCTACAGTTTAAAGTCTACCACTTACTTTGTTTTTCCCCATAATGAAGCTCTTTCTCTCTATTGATATCGTCCCCTCATCCTAAAAATACGTTCAGGACACTGACCTCCATATTTTGAGCTTTTCCTCTTTTTCTTGTCTTATCACCAATACGACATTATTTTTTTTAAAAAAATATGTTTCCGGGCATCCCTGGTGGTGCAACGGGTTAAGCGCAGCACTATGAAGCTATCCGCAGCCACTGCAGCATGAGTTTCCCACATGGTGCAGCAGATCTCTCCTGTCTCACCCACTGCTCCCCTCATCAGTGCATTTCAGTCTATCTGCCTGTTCTGCTCCCCACTCTGTGTCTGATGAATCCTCTCACCACACCACACCTCTCACCTACATCCCAGCTCATATACATAAATAAATAAATCTTTAAAAAAAATTGTTTCCTACATGTCTACATCCATACTGCCTATTCACTCTTTTTGACAAAAAGGGATATATTTTTAATTCTTCCTGCAATCAAAAAAGCATAAATAATAATGTGGTAAGCACTTGTTACCACATGGCTTAAGAAAAAACCATGCAAAGTAGAACTGAGATTTAATCTTTCTTCAAATCCTTTCACCTTCATCTCTCTCACACACACAGCAGTTGAACTTTTTTCCCAACCCTTCTCTGCAAACCCTTCTCTGACCCTTCTCATTGGAGCTACCTCTTCTCTTGGCTACTATAGCTCTGGACTCTCCTGGTTTCCATCCTACACCTTTCATTCCCCTTCTCTGTCTTATCCAGCTCCTCTTTCTCTTTCAAATTTATGGCCTTTGTCTTCTGTTCCTCTACTATCTCCCTTCTCTCTATATCCATTGCTATTGTTTTGCCTCTCATTAGTTGCCCAATCTAAACCTCCAGTCTGTATTTCTCATCCAAGCTCCATTTCCACATTTCTGTTTGCATAATAGTCGTGACTAGACTGTCCTACTAGCACCGCCAGTTGGCAAACTTTGGGGCTTTATCCATAACCCTGTCTTATTTGACTTTCTTAACAATGACTCAGCTGTAGACATGAGCTTATCAAAGGACACAAAGCTGTGTCCAGGATTATATAACTGAATAACAGGATGTGACTCCAAAAGATTTTGACAGGTTGAATCTAAAGGATGAAATGAATAAAGGCCAATGTAAGGACCTGACCGTTATTCTAAACACCCAAGCACAGAGAGTTCAAAAGTCAGGAGTCATATAGAGGAAAGATGCAAGGGGGTTAGTTAAATGGCCAGGTCACTGGGCACCAAATCTGTGAAAAACCTAATGAAACCTTAGGCTATAAAAAATAAAATATCTAGGGGCCTCCCTAGTGGCACAAGGGATTAAGTCTCAGTACTAGGAAGCTATCAGCAGCCACTGCAGCATGAGTTCAATCCCAGGCCAGGGAGCTGACCCACCTGGTGCAGCAGACCTCTCCTTTCTCACCTGATACTCCCCTCAGCTGTGTATTTCAGTCAATTTGCTTATCTTGCTCCCCACTCTGTCTCTGGTGAATCCTCTCACCACCACCCCCACACACACACCTATGCTCTAAACCCCAGCTCTTGTATGCATAAATAAATAAATCTTTTTTAAAAAAATGTTAAAATATCTAGAATAAGGAAGGGAGTGTCCTTGTCAATTTAACAGAATTTGATTCAGGCCGGCAGTGCTGATTTCATTTCAAGGCACCACATTCAAGGCAAGGCTATGGGAAAATTGATGGGCATTCAGAAAGGACCTTGAATGTACCTAAAATTCCTCCTGTGACCTTGCTCTCAGGTTTACACAGAACATTAGCCAGTCTCTTCATAGCTCCAGTTATTCAGCACCAGTAGGAGACACTACAGGATACTGATTCAACACAGGCCAATGAGGAACTCTCCAACTCTGAGCTGTAGAACATGGAGAGGACTTTGGAAATAGCTGGTTGGTCACCAGGAAAGGTTTCCAAGTTCAGTGGATATGGAAATGGAAGTTCCAGCTCCTCTTCAAATCTCTTCCAGCACTGAGCTCCTTAATTATGTGTGTCTTCCTAGAATTGTCACCATATAACACCAAAGTTGAAAAGCCAATGTCCATACCTTTAACCATAGAAAAAAGAGCATTTAGTGATTTTTTTTTGATATTTGTTTACTTATGCATACAAGAGCTGGGGTGTAGGCCTGAGGTTGTGGGCGGGGGGTGAGAGCATCCACCAGAGATGGAATGGGGAGCAGAACAGGCAGACTGACTGAAATACACTGCTGAGGGGAGCAGTGGGCAAGGCAGGAGAGGTCTGCTGTACCATGTGGGTCAGCTCCCTGGCCAGGGGTGGAACTCATGCTGCAGTGACTGGTGATAGCTTGATAGTGCTGAGACTTAACCCCTTGCACCACCATCACTAATGAGGGAGGCCCCATTTAGTGATTTTTTAAAATTTTGAAATTTAGAAAACAGGAGAAGTTCTTTGACCCTTTGTAGAGTATCATCTAAAAAAAAAAAAAATAGCAAACATCACCCCAGTGAGTGGTTACTAAAAGTTGGAGAGAGTGTAGCTGAAGCCAGGTGCCCCAGATGTAGGACCAGCCCCCAAAGGCAACTATGGCCTTTGGTAGAGGAAGTCAGGCACCCAACTGGGGGCCCCAGGAGAGAAAACACCCACTTTTCCTTCTGTCCTCCAGTCTCCTCCCAGTGTTTTCTATCAGCTGAAGCCAGAAGGCAGAGTAGATCAGTTGATGCAGGTCACCCTCCCGGGACACACAGCGAGGTGGAGAAGGGATTCAGAGGGGCAAACCAGAAAAGACCATGGAAAGTACTTAATCAGCTTCAGTCTTCCCCGTTGCCCCCAGTTGCATTTCCCTCATCAAGCAACGCTGACGTGTAAGTTGGAAATGTTCTAAGCATCTTACGCCTTTTCAAAAAAGGCTCAGTTTAAAGGACACTCATTATTTTATTTGACCCTCAGAGCACTTTGTTAGGTAAACGGAGCAAGTGGCATTATACTTAGGTTTAGAGATTAAATTATTTTCAAAGACCAGAGAGGGGCCAAAGCTATAATCCAGATTCATTAGACTTGTGAGATGGTCCAGAAATACAAATAATGAAAAACATTATTTAAAGGTAAACTGTTAAAGAAAACTAGTGGATCTTAAACATTATCATCATCCAGCTACTTTCATCAGACAGGAAATTACTTCTCTAGAAAAGGTTTTGATTCCACTTATAAAATATATGTGTGTGTTAATTTATGTCAATCTATACATCATTTAAAATAAAGAATATATATACAACAAAAGGCACATACAGTTAATAAAAAAAGAGAAAAGCAGACCCAAAGAATAGAGGATTTTTCATATATGCTAATCATAAAAGTTACTCTAGTCGCTATGACTGAGCATCAGATTTAATTCTCAGCTTCTTGGCATCAGTAAATTCACAATTCTTATTCTCAGAAAAGAAACAACAGACTGGGAAAATGTCCCTAGAACTAAACTCTATAATAAATTTCATATGGGTCCCCCTGGTGGCACAGCGGTTAGGCCCTGCGCTGTGGAGCTGTCGGCAGCGGCAACGTGAGTTCGACACCCGGCCAGGGAGATTCCCACATGGTGCGGCAGACCTCTCCTGCCTCGCCCGCTGCTCCCCTCAGCAGTGTATTTCAGTCTATCTGCCTGTTCTGCTCCCCACTCTGTCTCTGGTGAAACTTCTCACCTCCCCACGCCTCTGGCCTGTACCTCAGCTTGTATGCATAAATAAATAAATCTTTAAAAATAAAATCAATAAATTTCTTATGGAGGAAAATTCCTTAAGACACTGAGAAACATAATAGACAGTATCTTTGACAATAGTTTTAGAATTACTATAAAGGAATATTTTCCATGGCTGTTACTTTATATTAGAACATAAAATTAAAATAGATCTCAGTGAGGGTGGTTCTGGGAGAAGCAAAGGTAATGATCCCAGCATTGAGCTCTCTGCTGTTGACTTTTTAGATCATCTCCCCCAAGTAGCATTTCTATCAGGCAGACCTTTGATCGGGACAGATATCTGGAAGTTATTCTTTCCCTCTAGATCTGTAGTCTGATGTTGCTGAAGAAACAACTCGAGAACTTTGGGAAGCAAATGGGCAGGTAGCAGGGCACAGCTGACAATCTGTCATGACTGCTCTGTGCTTCTCGTTCAAGGAGACATGGGGCCTGTCTCGCAGGTTAGAACTTGCTGGGCAAGTGATGCTGTGTGAGAGATGCAGTCTCTCTCTTTCGCCATCTTCCAACAATTTGTTTTCAGCAAAGAGACAAAGAGACTCAGGGATCTACTTCTAAATTTCACCTTCAATTTTAAGCCTCAAATCCAACTTCCCAAAATATTTTATAGTCTGCCAGCCAGAGAATCAGCCCCTCACCTTTTATTGGGAGTTATAGGCCTGTACTCATTAAAATCCGCTGTCCCCTGAAATTGAATACTGGTGGAATGAGATGAAAATGAACTTCAGGTATGAACATAAAGGGAACATAGGAGCTCCCACATATTGACACCTCCAGGTACCGGGTATTTAAAAATTCCCCTCTAACCTTCTCTGCTTACCTTTCAGATAAGTGGTGTTCTCTCCATTTTATTTGTCAGATAGGAAAATGAGGTTCTGGGATGCTAAGCAATTGCCCAGGGCCATGCCTCATCAGGGCTGCATTTGAACTCAGTTTGTTCTAACTGAGCAGGCATTGCTTTACAATGCCACGTCCCTCATGGTGGCTGAAGGCTTGGTGCTTTGGCCTTTGTGACTTGGAGGAAGGCAGCTTCCTGCCTGGACCCTAAGTCCCTAACTGGGTACCAGGTCCAACTGCCTCTTGCCCCACAGAGCTCGAAGCCAGACATAGACCTGCAGCAGCTCAAGGCCAGGTTTCAAAGAGTTGGTTTTTTATTAAAGATTTATTTTACTTTTGCATATAAGCTGGGGTGCAGTCCAGAGGTGTGGAGCAGTGAGACGGTTCACCAGAGACAGAGTGGGGAGCAGAACAAGCAGATCAACCAAAATACACTGCTGAGGGGAACAGCGGGCAAGGCAGGAGAGGTCTACCGTGCCATGTGGGAGCGCTGCCCTTAACCGTTGCACCACCAAGGAGGCCCAGATTTCAAAGAGTTTTATCCACACTTCCCATTGGCCCTCACAGCAACCTCGGAGGAAGGTAGAGCCAAACAAACAACACTCATTATAGGAGAGGCAAATAAGTAAAGCTGGCACACACACACATGCGCACACACACACACACACACACCTGCCTGTGTCAGAGCTGGGAGAAGAGCCCAGCTGCTTGAACTGTCCAATCCCAAGACAGCCTGTGTGGGAAGATGTGTAGAGCCTGGAAACACCCTCACGCTGTCTCACATGCAGACAGCACAGTCTAATTGCACAGAGCTGGAATGATGCTCTGTTAATTGCCCTTCTTATTTGACTTATTTTTTGTAATTAGACTCCCTTGACCCACCCCAAAAAGACATTAAGAATAGAAATGGCTTTGTGTTATTGATTCCAGATCATATTTTTGGTGGTTTTTCCTTGACCTCCATTTGACTTATCTTTCTTCATCTCAAAATCCTATAAGGCAAACAACGCAAAACTGATGGGTAGAGAATTGATCTTCTGGTTGAAGGCTTTTCGATTTATTCTTATGAGTGTATTGAATTTCGTTCTGGCCAAAGAAAATTGACTCTCCTGTCTCCATTCTTATAGAGCATCTGTCCACAACTGTAGTTACTGACCAATTACAAATAATGCAGTACAGGGAAGCCTCCGTGTTTTGGTGGCATCAGAAGCTCACTGAGCATTCAAAATGCAAGTGCGTGTTTTTAGGTTGTTGTCTGCTATCCTGGCTCCTCTTCAATTGGGATCTGCCTGGAAAAAGCCCCAGCTGTGAGCTGCATGGGGGCGGCTGTCTTCAGGATGGCAGGGGACAGCAGAAAGGCAGCTGAGGTTTGCCGAACCCCTACCTCAGGCCAGGCACTTTGCATCTGTTATCACCACTGAGTTCTCACACAGCCGTGTGCATGAGGGTTTATTGCCCTCATTGTAGAGGTGACAATACAGGCTGAGAGACACGCAATCTCCACAGCCAGTCATTGGCTGGGTCAGGATTTGAACCTAGTTTTCTCTGATTACAAAGTCCATTTTCTCTTCCTTCTTCCATGTTTCTCACTCCATGTCATGCCTAGGGAATCTGGAACTCCATAAAACTGGAATCAGTTGTTCACGATTGGTAGCAGCCCTGGAGAAGCCTCTCTTATTTGGCTGAGTAGGTGTCATCCTGACAGACAGACGTATTCCTCTGAGGAAAAAAAAAAACTTCACTTTTAAGCTTGGTTTCAGCCCTACTATTTTCCTC
This sequence comes from Scalopus aquaticus, assembly GCA_004024925.1. Classification (NCBI taxonomy): domain Eukaryota; kingdom Metazoa; phylum Chordata; class Mammalia; order Eulipotyphla; family Talpidae; genus Scalopus; species Scalopus aquaticus. The sequence continues at coordinate 27,546 of PVIJ01011260.1, read as the reverse complement.
ACAATCACATCTTCATCTTTCCTCCCAGCATTTGTCATTTCCCTTATCTCCACAACTACTTCTTAACATCCTTTTTCCTCTTAATTGATTTCTTGCCCAGTCAAGACATGAAAGATGGGGTTGTGTTTAATTATTCACATAACATGGACAGAATCGTCCACTACCTGCTTGGAGAGACAAAGAAACCTACCTAGCTCAGAACACACAGGAAAAAGCTGCTTAGCACACCTGCAGGAGGTGGGAAAATTCCTTGGATAGTGACCCCATCCAGAATAACCCACCTTCACACCAACAGACCCCTCCACAAACAAGCAAAACAAAAGTCTCCCACAGATCTGATGTTTGTTCAAGAGAGGCAGTATGTGTAGTGTTCAGCAGCATAGACTCCGAAGCCAGCACACTGCCTAGGATAAGGCCCCAGGTCCACCACCTGCTAGCAATAGAACCTTGGACAGATTTCATAACCTCTCTATGCCTCCTCTTCTCCATCTGTAAAAGGGATAATCTCACCCACCTCTGGGAACTGTGATGTGCATGTCCATGGAGTACCTGGATCAGGGCCTGGCACAAAGATAGCACTATACTGTAGCTATTCTTTACCTGGTTAGCAAACATGTCTGACGCCACCTCTGTGTGAAAGCTGTTTGCAGAGACAGCCCTGAATAGCATGGCATGGGGTTTGGCATCACACAGATCAAGTGTGAATCTCAGATCTGCCGCTTACCAACTCGTGACCCCAGTGAGCTCCTGACCCTCTCCAAGCCTGCTTGTACTTCTATAGAAAGGGAATAGTAATATCTGCCTCAAGACAGCAGGTAAAAATATATGAAGGCCCTTACCACAGAGTCTGTGTCATGCATGGCAAAGGCAAAACAAATGGCAACTGCTAATGTCATCGTGGGCACTTGCCCAAGACAAGACACTGACTTCATGGAGATTTCAGCCAGGTGGAGAAATCGAAGTGGAAAACTCTGCCAGTCCTACAGCCAAGTGGCCTGGGACAGCAGATCTTCATCTGAGACTGGAGTCCAGTTATGTGCAGAGGAAGAAAGCTCTGGGTAGTTTTCCCAGGCACTCTGGATGGTCACCTTCAGCAGATCCAAACTAGAAGGTAGGAACTAGGTATCTGAAGGACTCAACCATTCCCCAAGCCTGACTGTGTACAGCATGCTCAAAATGACACTGCAGGACGGAAAGAATCTCGACACTGACCTTTTTTTCCTTACCAAAGTGAGAGGGAGAGACCCCTGTCCTGAGAGGTCCCAGCTCCCTAGTTCAACATGGGCCTGATCAAAGAAGAGCGCCTGACTGACGGTCTGCCCAGAAGCTGCATGCTTGGCGAGGATTTCTCCATCCTTTCCATAACCAGTGCGGGTTGAAGCTTTGAGCTGCTTCACTCTGCAAACGAAGCCAAAGTAGGTGTATGTGCGTGTGTGTAAGAATATTCTTGTCAGGTTTATTTGGTCTTAACTCATCTTCCAAAAATGAATATGTGTCAATATGTTGTTAGTAAGATTATTTTAAAAGAAAAGCAGTGGTGAAGACCCCATTAAGAAAAATAACATTTTCATTTCATTTTTAACAATATATGAATATGTTCAGACACTCCCACACACATTTTATTTATTTGTACATTTCCAAAGAGATTTTAGGCACCAACAACAAGTTACCTTCTCACACTGTTCCCAGAGTGGGAGATCTCAGAACAGGAGGCAAGACACCTAGAAGACTTAATCGCACCCATTTTACAAAGCTAGTCTTGTTTGTCCTTAGAGTGTTACAGTAAAATCTGACAGTGCTTGGGTGGGGGGTGTAAGTAAGTGGGCAGGCATTTGAGAGCCCTGATGAAAAATGGTCCATGGGGTTTCCTCTCACTGATGTGAACACTGATGTTGGGGGTGAACGGAAGGTGAGGCCAGAAATGTGGCAGGACTCCCAAGAAATCTTATCCCTATGTATAGCTAGGAGCTGCTCTAATCACATTTCTCTAATTCTCTTTATTATTAGAATGCTCAAAATATTAACCTCACTCTGGATATTAAATTAACTTGGACAAATCACAATTGATGCCAATTAACTACTGAAGAGCATTTCCTCTTAATACCACAATTCACAATTGCACATAATTGCAATCTAATTTATTGACTTTAATTAATATCTGACTTATATGAAAAAGAAATGGGAGAGATTTTTCAATGTCTTGAAAAATCAGCAGAATGTCTTTCTGCTCACAATGTTTCAGTGCCTAAAGGGAAGTCTTTTTACACTTTGGTAATTCTTATTGTCAGATGAGTTGGTTTCAAGAGGCTCTCAGAGTTATAATACCTACATATTAATTCAGCCTCATTCATGGCCCTAATCCCATGTCACTAACACTCTGTAGTTTGATGTAGTACTGCAGAAAATAATTTTGTACTTAGCATCTTCTCTATAGGGTAAAATGTTCATCTCCCATTATAGGTAGGTGCTAGGCAAAATTGTGGAGTCAAAATTTGATTTGATGCTCCTCCATGTTTCTTTCTTGGACCCCCATGTCCACGTCTTCTCACACCTCCTCCAATATCTTCACACATCCAGCCACCCTCCCTCTTTCTGTCCCACCAGATCTAAGTCAGCTCTGCTCTCCCTGACCTGGGTCCTTCAAATTACACTAGCCCCGAGTCCCAGCAGGTCATTAGAACCCATCTGGGTAAATTAACTCACAGTAAAATAGCTGATGGATGATAGCTTCTTACATTCTTCCCAGGCATCCCAGATAATGTAGTTCCATTTTAACCAAGACCTTCAAAGTCTTAGGCTTACATAGTGGTGATAGAAATGTTAGTTTTTAGTAGCAGATAAAGATTTTTTTAGACCTCAACAAGTCTTTTAGAATTATTTACATTACATGATAAAACAACCAAAGACATCCACACCCACAATAAATAGAGGCAGGAAAATCCCTAGCTTATTCTACTGATTCAATCTTTATTTCAAATACTTTTAAATTACCACTCTGGCACTGCACCAAATGCTAGACATCAAGGAAGATACACTGTGTATTTACAAAACTTTTTCCTCCCCACACTCCCTAAAATCATTTGTTTGGGTTCTTCTCTCTCTTCCACTAGATGGTGAGCTCCTAGCAGGTCATCTTCATCCTAGGAACCCCAATACCTAGCAGATAGTGTAAACTCAGTATTGGGTAGATGATTGGAATGAAAATTCCAGGCTCAAATAATATTTGGGGAACATTGTGTTAAAAAGTTTCTTAGATAGGAACTCCCTGGTGGCACAAGGGATTAAGTCTCCGCACTATGAAGCTATCCACAGCCACTGCAGCACAAGTTTGATCCCCAGCCAGGGAGCTGACCCACATGGCGCAGCAGACCTCTCCTGTCTCGCCCACTGTTCCCCTCAGCAGTATATTTCAGTCATTCTGCCTGTTCTGTTCCCCACTCTGTCTCTGGTGAATCCTCTCACACACACCCCAACACGTACACACCTCTAGCCTACACCCTAGCTCTTGTATGCATAAATAATAAATAAATATTTTTTTAAAAGGAACCAGTCCCAAATGACCAAATAATATATGATTTCATTTATGTAAGCTGTCTAGATTTTGAGTGATTAACTGTCCTCTTTGCCTGGGACTGAGGATGTTGCTAAACCCACAACTTGGAGCAAAAATATGCAAAGTACTAGGCAAACTTTAAAATATCTGAGACATATTTACATTTAACTGTTCAAGTTTATCTAAAATTGAAGTAGACTTACTGTATTTTTATTTGCAAAACCTGGCAACTCTAGTTTTACAAGATGATCCAATTCACCTAGATCAAGTTGAAGCAAAATTAACATCAAATCAAAAATTAAGACTAAAAATCAAAGTGGGACCAAAGGAGTTTGGAGTTAAGGAAAAGCACTCCCAAAGCATTTTATAGGAAGAAGCATTTTTACTGGAACCTATTTTCACAAAATTCTGACAAAAGCTCTCTTATTTCTAAGATCTGTATCAAAAGACTCATATCAGAGGACTCTTAAAAATGATATTAAAAATTGGTTACATGAAATAATATGTGTTTCTTAAAGAGATTTCATCCTGGATGAAGCTTCAATTAAGTTTCCCACTGGCAGCTGAGCCCATGATGAATTGTATTAAAAGGAAGTCTATTTTTACCCCACTAGTGCATTGGCAGGCAGCTGTTAAAAATAGAAGCAACCCAGTAGAGTACAGAAGTCAGGGAGCATTTCTTTCTGATTAATGAAAATGAAGCAGGTTCCCTGAGCCTAAGTGGTTGGAGGGAAGATGTGTGCAGCTGTGATAAGGTTAAAATGCTGTGGCTTATCTTTTGGAAATTAGTGTGTAAGGTGTCACTGAGGCAGAAGATGAGGGTCAGAACTCTAACATGGATTTGCCTGGAAATGCTCATAAATTGGGAGTAAAGGGTTTGCATGCCTGATGTGATGCAACACTCATTATTTTAAGACTCATTTTTATTTACACCCTGGGGAATCCTGACTCAGTGCAGTCTCCCTATGGCCTCAGCATAGCAGCTTAATGGCCACCAGGGGGCACCAAAGCAGCTCATGCCCAGAGGCTCGTGCCCCTTACTGAGTCACTGACTCTCAGGAGGTGTGGGTAATCTTCAGCAACCTGCCCTCTGAGCTGCCATACCCACTCCATACCTTCCAGCAGTGCAGCAGTTGCTTGAGCCCCTGGATTTGGAATCACCCAGAAAAGAGTTCTAAGTCTGGCTCTGACACTTAAAGTCTTTGTGACTTATTTAGTCCACAAACAGGAGGTGGTAAGAATTAAATGTGATAGTGCCTGAGAAGTGCTTACTCCCTCATCTCCTGCCTGGTGCTTCTGTGATAAATGCCCAGTTCCTCAGTCTACCCCAGAAGTCATGCAGTGGGTTCAGGTGCTAACAGCTGATCTCACAGAGGCGTTCACGTCTTTCCATTCCCTTCTCTTCTGGGATCTCTTCCCCCATTTCCCTCTCCCCTTCCTCTCTTCTTCCTCAGGGACTCCCTGAACACCACATCAGTTCTGTGAGTTCAAAAGTCTTCATTTGGTCAGCTTGCCAAGCATGCTCTCCACTTACACAGCCCATGGCCCCCAAAATTCTATGCAATACTCTGTACTCTAGGATTTCCCAGAGTGGTTCATAAGCCACCTACATCAGAATCATCTGGACCTACAAAGGTGGAATTTCTGGGGATGAAATCTAAGAATCTGCACATTAACAATGAGTTTCCTAAATGACTCTTATGCATCATAAAGCTTGAGAACCTCTGCCATGTTCTTAGTGAGGTTTTTTGTTGTGTGTTTTTTTTAATAGAGACTCTAGGAGATTGATCTCAACTAGCTATTAGGAGATAAATTATCTGATTATCTGATTAAAGTAATTCATACTGAACTGTGAGGAACAAATAAACTCCCCTTTCAGGAGAATTTTCATTCTAACGCTTTGTAAACCTCAATGAATTAGTGAAACATTTGGGATGGATGTTTAAAGAAACTTGACCTTGCCTGTGGCACAGACCAGGGGAGCCTTTGTGTGCATGTGGAAAGGAAGGGTGTGTGACTTAGCAGCCCTTTCCTTCTGCCCAAGAGCCACCTGATACTCAGCACCACATCTGCTGACTGGTAGAGAAAAGGAGAAAGAGGAAGAGACATGGAAGGCAAAAGAGGAGGAAGGGGCAATTCAGGGATATGGGGGAGAAGAAACACAGAGACCCATCTCAAAGCCTCCACCTCCACGGCTCTCAGGGCTCCAAGCTTGTTCAAGCCCAGAATGAACTGATGAAAAAAGGGTCCGGCCACTGTGCTTTCCACTCAAGCCCAGAAACAATCACAGCTGAGACTTCTATTTTATAGCTATTCAGTTTAATTCTTTAATGTGAAGCCGTGGGGGGTAGTTGCCCCTTGCTTCTCTGTGCTGCTCCCAGCCCACTCCTCCCTCTGAAGGGGGGTGTGACACAAGCCACCTTTCCCAGTCCCTAAGTGAATTCTCCAGTTTCCTGGTTTTAAGTACCATCTGGCCAATCAGTGTCTCTCTGATATGTCCCAACCTCTCCTTGCACTCAGATGCTTGTATCTAGTTGCCTACTCTTTCTCTCACCTAGGCGTCTAAAGGGCAGCTCAAACTTTAAAACACCCAAAACTAAACTTCTATTTTTCTCCAAAATAATCTGTTTCTTCCCCACTGTTCCCCTTTCCTATAGTGTCCTATTCACCTAAACGGACCCACAATCACCTAAATGATTCTCTCGCTCTCTCTCCCCGCTGACTGCCTTAAGAATGCTTCTGGGCACTGAACCCCTCCCCACTTCCCCCCCTCCCCGCCTACCACCTCATTGCCTCCTGTCATCTCTGCTTTGACTTGTCAGGGTGCAAAATAAATCTTCCCAGACTCCTCTGTGTTCTTCCAGGACTGAACGAATAATCAAAATAGCATCAGATAGGTTAGCAAAGGAAAAACAATTCATTTAGTAACATATATGTGGAGAATTCACATGGTTGTAAATTCTAAAGAAAGAGGGAGTGGGGGCCTCCCTGGTGGCACAGCAGGTTAAGCGCAGCACTATGAAGCTCTCCAGAGCTACTGCAGCACGAGTTCAATACCCACGCGGGGAGATTCCCACATGGCACAGCAGACCTCTCCTGCCTCACCACTGCTCCCCTCAGCAGTGTACTTTGGTCAATCTGCCTGTTCTGCTCCCCACTCTGTCTCTGGTGAATCCTCTCACCATTCCACACCTCTGGCCTACACCCTAACTTGTATGCATAAATAAATAAATCTTTAAAAAAAAAAAGAAGGGCCTCCCTGGTGGCGTAGCGGTTGAGCGCTGCGCTGTGGAGCTGTCAGCAGCGAGCGATGCTGGTTCGATGCCCAGCCAGGGAGATTCCCACATGGTGCGGCAGACCTCTCCTGCCTCGCCCGCTGCTCCCCTCAGCAGTGTATAAAAAAAAAGAAAGAAGGAGTGGACTAGGAATATTTATCCTGTATTTTGGACATGGGGCATCAAGGAAAGCGAGGGGGAGACTTTACATACCAGACATGAGGTTGTCCTCATCCTTACTCTGAGAGTAGAAAGATGAGATGCTTAGAAAGAGAGAACATGTTCACCGATAAACCTAGAATTGGGTGAGATCACCAAACTGCATTCTTCTAGCATCTAAAAGGGGGGTACTGACTGCTTCTTCGATTAGGGAAAGGGTAGAAGCTTAGGACATATTGATCTGTTCCTCAATTAGAGAGGGAAAAGAACCTGGGCAAGAACAGAAGTTTCTCCTGGTCTTCAGGGTACTTACTGCTCTCAACCCAAAACAATTCTTAAGTAACCTCCTATTTTTATGTAAGCTTTATGTGAGCTAGGACTTAACTTCTTTTGTCCAACACTGTATCCTTCATGCCTAGAACAGTGCCTGACACATTTTATATGCTCCCTTAATATTTGTTGCCTGAAGGAATGCAGCAAAGCTAAGAAAAAACAGGAATGTAAGTAAGGAGCACTACTGACTAGTGGTTTCAAGGTTACATTCAAGGTCTTATTTACTAGGAGAACTGGAGAAGAGAATGAAGTTACTGCTTCCTCTCTTTTTCCCTCTTATTTTATGGTGGCTACTCAAAGATAAGTCCTAGTCCCATTTCATTCCAATAAATGGTCTTTTTTGAACCTCCTCTTTGCACATAGAGAAAAATCTCATCTTTATTCCACATTAAAAGCACTCAAAAATTATATATTCACAATTACCCAATCACAAGCTCCGCTTTTACCCACTTACTGTATATAAAACAGAGCTAATGAGATTAGGCAACAGGAAGCTTTTCTATTGCAAAATTATATTAATGGAATTCTCCCTGTACTAAGCTGCTCCCTCTCTGAAAGTTAAGCACATTCCAGAAATCATTAAAACTCTTTCAGGCCTCCTGGGTCTCAGGGGTCAAGGGAAGGGAAGACTGATGCAGCTTCACAAAGCAGCTTGCTTACTACTCTCAGCATTCAGCTATGGAATGGAGGATCTGCTTTTTGACTTTCTTCTTTGTCTTAAAGAAATGCATAGTATTTTCCCTTTCTCAAAGATTGTTGGCTCAGCAGCCTTTCCCCATAAATAGTACCCACCAAGATTTGCACTGACTTCCACTAGGATATGTCAGCATCAGCTCCTCACAGGCATAGCATGAAGCAAAAGTGATTCCTTTGTAGGAAATAACTGGAGTGAAGGGAGGGGACCATCCAACTTACTCTTCAAGAATATTATCTTAATTGTTTTCCGCATAGGCAGAACCTCCAACAAGGAATTCAGTGATGGTAGTTTATTTAGGAAGAGATCTCAGGAAACACTGGTAGGGGATGAGACAGTGAGACACAAAAGGGAGGACAGCCCATAAGGTTGAGTTATCAAGCAAGTCACTCTTCAGGTAACTGAGGCTCAATCCTGATGGAGAACTCTGGGGATCCAGGAGCAAGGGAGGTGACATTTGTGTATCAATTCTCAATAGACATTGAGGACTGCTGGGGGTGTGGGTACGTTCATCCCCAGCATTTCAGTCTCGTGAGTAAGCAGAGATGGCTCTGGTATCCAGAAAAGCTCCTCTGGCCAAAAGATTCCGTGGCTGGCAGTTGGATATTGGTCCAGTGATTACTGAAATGGTAAAACACGAGAGGAAAGTGACAGAACCAGCAGCCTCTGCGATAAGTATTGACTCTCCAAAAGATGTTTCCTAGAGGTATATGTTCTACCATAAAGTCATCTTGTGTATGAACAAAGCTTAGTGGGAGAACTCTGGAAAGTTTTCAATGCAGACTAAGATCTTGGAAATGTGTTTGGAAGCAAATCGTCTTGGTTCAGGTTGCATGGACTAGCTCTATCAGTGGGGCTTGCTGGGTTGAGCTTGGGTTTTGTTTGTAGCAACTATCAACAGCCTGAGAGTCAAAACAAGTTATAAAGAAAAGCATATTTGGTGTAATTCAAACAGCCCTGCCTTTCACCCCAGAAGCTGGCACGTCTTCTGGGATGGCTGTCAGAGGGGCAGCCCCTGTTCTGGCCACTCTTCCCAAGATCTTGCACATAATGCTCACTTGAGGGGCCAGACTACTTAGAGACACAGCATTAATTCTTTTTCATATTTTGGCATGTTTTTAAGACACCTCAACCTTTTCAAACAGTGAATAGTCTAATGATATAAAAATATACAACAGAGAAGTATGTACATTTCACAGTAAACACTGTGGGCCGACCATGCACCAAGCATTCTGCTGGGTCATGTGGATACAGAGATGAAGGGCCAGTTCTTGTCAAGGAGGCACACACGATGCCAGGAAGGAAGATACCCTTTGTAAATACCCTTTGTGATTTTACGAGGATGCAGCCATTGCTGCCTGTGTAAACCAGCAACAGGTGTGTAGAAGGCAGAGGCTGTAAACTCCCCTAAATGTTTTGCAAAGCATTTCCAAAGATATTTGTATCTTGGAATGTGTCTCAGTTTTCCTGAGGAGAAGGAAGAGGGGAGAGTCCTCTCTACATTGTTCTCATCGATTCATATTGTGAAAATCATCACATTGACTTTGGAAAAGTCAGGTCTTGCTCAGAAAGTCAGATATAAAGGTGGCCAAAGAAGAGACAGTCATGTGATAGCTTCACCTCAAATAGCAACAAGGTGAGGATGATCACAGTCAGAAAGACAAGATGCAAAGGGACACGTTTCGCTTAAGCTCATAAAGGCAATCTACTCAACACTGGAGCAAATCCTTCCTTACTGTTCTAGAGGAGACTCAACAGATATTGCCAAAAATTGATGACTTCACAAACATAGGAATATTAGCATCTTGTTTCTACTATTGAAGTAACTGCTGTTAAATAAACTATTAAAAAGAGATTGTTGGGGAGTAAGGTTGGGTATGAGAAGGGATGGAGTGGCTCTTTTCATCACTTCTGGGGTTTGGTTTGTTGTTTTGTTTTGTTTTGTTTTGTAACAATGTGCATTGATAAAATAGAGAACTAAAAATTCAATCTGCTGCCCTGGTATATTGGACACTTCTCAACATTGTGTCAGCTGGTTTTCTTTTTTTCTTTTTTTTTAAAGATTTATTTATTTATGCATCCAAGAGCTGAGGTGTAGGCCAAGAGGTGGGAGGGTGAGAGGATTCACCAGAGACAAAGTGGGGAGCAGAACAGGTGGATCGACTGAAGTACACTGCTGAGGGGAGCAGCGGGTGAGACAGGAGAGGTCTGCTGCACCATGTGGGTCAGCTCCCTGGTCAGGGATCGAACTCTTGCTGCAGTGGCTGCGAATAGCTTCAGAGTGCTGAGACTTAACCCCTTGTGCCACAAGGGAAGCCCCTGTTTGATCTTTTTTAATGTCACATGTGGATAATTTCTCTTTCTACCTTGGCTACTGAAGACTTTCTGCTGATCTTGTAACCAAACTCAGTGAGTTGGCTCTCTTGGTGGGTGTCAGGTCAAGTAGAAGATGCTGACAAGATGGAGTGCACAAAGGACAAGTATTTATTTCCTTGTGACAAGAAGGAGATAGCAAAACTAGCACTTCCAAAGAAACTGTCTCGTGAAGGGAACAGTTTGGTTAAATTACGTAGTTTTGTTTAGTGTGGGAGGAGATCTTCGGGCATGTCTGTTTCCAGGGCTGGCTTCTTCTGGTGGAGGTCCTCATCTTTACCATCTCCGTGGATGGGCGTGGATAGGACACTTCTGTCTCAGCTCTTTGGAAAAAGGGAGACGTTATCTTCCTACAAGTGTGGGAAGGTACATTGAAACGCACTTTGTGGTTCTCGCTCTGGTTAGAAGTCACATAAGGGATTGAACTTCATTTTGGCCGCTGGTGCTTCAGCGATGGCCGCAAAAGGGAAGAGTCTTTTTCCCCTATTTCCAACAGAAAGGATTAAGCATCTTACTTTTACTTTTTATTTGTCCTTACTACATCAAGGTAAAATGCAACTCCCAACAATAGTCATAGTAATTGTTACAAGGCAACCCCAAAGGGAAACAGGGTGACCTGGGTGAGACCTCACCTCAGATCTATTGAATCCAAATTGTATTTTTAAAAAGTTACCTGGGCAATTCTTAAACATTGAGAAGCACTGACCTAGTGAGTGCCTCTTCTATTCCTTAACGTCCATTTGTTCAGCAAGTACATTGTTGATCAGGCTCGAAGCTCAGAGCTAAGGATGCACCGATGAACCTGACAGGAGGTCCTGGTGATCTGTGCTCACATGCTGATGGGGGAGAAACACAAAAGACATGAAAAAACATGAGATCAATAAATACAGATCGTGAGTAGTGCTATGAAGCAAATAAACTGTAATAGATTAGAAGGAACCCAAAATGAACTGTGACAGACGAGGCATGGAGGAAAACCTATTTCTATTTTGTATTTTACTTTTGTTACAGGGCAGGGAGAGGGACACCCAGAACCCCCAAACCTGCCCTCTCAAAATATGTTCTGCCATCTGCCTCATCAATACAAAACATATAGGACCTTAAGTGGAAACAAACTTTAATCCAATCAATGTACAAGACAAGAGACAAAGAACACAGTTTCCAAATCAAGTCTCCAAAGTTATCCAACCTCTTGTGGGTAAAAGTCCACCCAAATGGGATTGGCCGTAAGCAAGGCCCAAAAGCCTGCCACAGGTATAAAACAGCTTTCCACAGGGACCCATAGAAAAGGGTCAGAAACAGCCAGACAATTCTGGGAGGAACCAAAACACCTTTCGACAAGGACCCATAGAAAAGGGTCAGAAACACCCAGACAATTCTGGGAGGAACAGAGCAAAATCAAAACCAAGATCAGCATTGCCATAGTCAACCTCCCCACGGGTCTCTCACCCACATCTGTTTCAGTCAGTCCAGGCCAGTGCAGCTTCTTCACATGTCTCTCTGCTCCTTGTGCCTCTTCTGACTCTCCATCCTCCTTCCTTCCTTCTCCTGTCTCTTCCTTCCGTGTGTCCCCTGTCCTCTTCTCCAGCTTTTTATCTCCTGCTCAGCTCCACCCCTCAGTTCCCAGTAATCCTCTCCTAGATGATGATGGCATTAAGGGATCAGTAGCCCTTAGTGTCGTGGATCTCTTTGATCTGAGGTGGGGTCCATAAACCTATCTGTGGAGTTTGTTGCAGACGTCCTTTCCCCCACCCCAACACTTTCTGTTCAAAATATGTAAACAAAGTCACTGGGCCTACCTCAAAAGAGCTGGAGACTACCCTATCTTTCCTTCCTTTCTCCCCATCTCCATCCCTTGTGTCGGCAGCTGATGTTAAAACTAGAGATGCTGCCAGGCAGCTGGCAGCCACAGTCACAGATGTTAGCTCAGGCCCATGGAGAAGTCTGAACTGTGAGCACCTCAGAATTTGGATGGAAAGTAAATCATAACACTCAGAAGAAAGTACTGGCATTGCCTATCTGGTTAGGGTAAAAAAGCTTTAGAGAATACAGAAGGACTGGTGACAGCTATAGTTTCCCATCCAGCTGCCTTCTTTTACCACTGCAGTTAGGGGCTGGTGAATATGCTGATGGACACTGGGTGGAAGGGCAGCCAGCTTGCAACTAGTAAAGATTAGCAGTGAGGGGCCTCCCTGGTGGCGGAACGGGTTAAGTCTCAGTACTATAAAGCTATCCACAGTCACTGTAGCACGAGTTCAATCCCCAGCCAAGGAGCTGACCCACCTGGCACAGCAGACATCTCCTGTCTCGCCCACTGCTCCCCTCAACAGTGTATTTCAGCCAGTCCACCTGTTCTGCTCCCCACTCTATCTCTGGTGAATCCTCTCACCCCTCCCCCATCTCTGGCCTACACTCTGGCTTATATGCATAAATAAATAAATCTTTAAAAAAAGAGATTAGCAATGGGAATATGCCCTAGTTTTCCTCAGCCCACTGGCCAATCATACAACAAACAACCTAACAAATTCAGCCCCTCTAGTCAACACGAAGCTAGTATTAATCAACCTGCAACTAAAATTAGTGTTAGACCTTCATTCAGCCTGTGTATTTTTTTTCAGCACAGGCAAGCAAACAATTGCCCAAAGAGAATATGGGTAGACCAGTAACTGGAGCTCCCCTAGAAATTGTGCATCAGGAAGAAAATAAAGTCAAAAGTGGCCAAGTTCTTCCAGGCCTGTCAACATCGTGCCATTTGTGCAGCCACACATCTAATTACAGTACAAGTAATAAAGCCAACCTAAACCACATCAGATAACTGTCCTATTAGGCATCTATTACAAATAACAAACTATTTCAAAAATTAGTGGTTTAAAATGACAACCATTTTTGTTATATAACACCATTTTTTGGGTTAGAAATTTGGGAAAGACTTAGGTGGGTAATTCTGTTCTGTGTAGCATCAATTAGGGTCACTTGGTGACTGAGTAGTCTGAGGGTCCAAGGTGGCCTCACTCATATGTCGACCCACTGGCAGAGATGGCTGCAAAATTTGACTCAGCTGCCCCCCTTCACCAAGTACCAAGATCTTCCACTTGGTCACCAGCAGGAGAATTAGAAACTGCCAGAACTCAAAAGCTTTATGCTCCACGTCACTAATCATCAGGAAAATGTAAATCCAAACTATATGAGATATCACTTCACACTATTAGATTGACTACTATAAAAAAAAACAGAAAATAATAAGTGGTGGAGAGATATGAAGAAATTGGAACCCTTGTGCACTTTTGGTGGCACTGTAAAATAGTGCAATAGAAAGCAGTATGGAGGTTTCTCAAAAAGTTAAAAATAGAATTACCATAGGATCCAGTAATTCCACTGATGGGAAATATCCAAAAGATTTGAAAGCAATGAACACCTTTAACTCACCAGACCTCCATGGGGCACCTCATGTCTGGAATATCTGAGGTCATAGGTGGTGAGATGTTATTTCCAGGGAACTGTATTCAACCTTTAAGAGATGAAGGGCCTATTAGAGGTATGTGCAGTTTGAAACTCTTGAGTGGGAGTTTTATAGCCAATGAGGGGGAAAAAAAAAAACACATCCTGGAGTTCCTTCCTCATTCATTTTCACAACAAAGAGTCAGCAAGCCACTCTACTCAAAGCCTGATCGCTTTCCTACTTAGGTAGTGCCTGCCCCCCAACTATCCTGACACTAGGGGCTCAGACCTTAATTGAATAGGTCAGATAGGAACAATCAGCGGAAGCTGATCACAGAGATCTTTCAAAATACACACGAACACACATCCTCACATGCGCACACACAGAAAATTCAACAACGCAACATTTAGTCTGAACAATGCAGCCATTACCAGTGCTGTTCTCATGAGCGGTGGCTGAAACGACAGCTTCGAAAAGGATTTGCAAAAGCCCTTTGGAGGTGAAACATGGGTTACTCAGAGCCCATGATGTGTTATAAGGACAAACCCGACTGAACAAAGATCCAGAGCAGCGCTGAATGACTTATTTATTCAGTCCTGCTCTGTACAAACCTGGGAGAATATGACATCTTTTAAATTGCCTCCCCTGAGCTATGCAACATCATGATGTATGGGAAATGTTAGCAAAAGTTTTGGAAAAAGCTGAATGTTTTACAAAGTGAAGATCACTGTGTAACCACATTAATCCTTCCCCCGAATTCCACATTTGCCCTGGTGCCTCTTAATCATCACACAGAAGGAGTGTCAGCAATGTCCAGAGAGGAAAGCCCTGCCTCTTATCCTCTTCCACCCGCTGGCTTCACCGATCTATTTGAAAGGCTAGCCCTTTGCAAGGCTGCAGGTGGAAAATTTCCCCTAGTGTGTGCCATGTAGGTAATCTCAACAGCATTCTAATTTTGCACTCCGGCAAAGTGGGGATTGTTTGTGTTTTCATCACCATTGGAATAAATATGCTGGTTATTTTTAGTTTACCGTGATCTGCAAAGTCCTCACATGCCCTGGGGTTCCCATGGCATGGAGGTGTCATGATGTAGGAAGAATAAATACACAGCAGTAGCAGTGTCTGAGTAACTTAAACTCAAGCAACATTCCCAGGAGGCCTTGTGATGAGCAACCTGCTGTCATGAGCAGGCCTGGGGCGGGGTGAGACAAACGAGTGCCTAGTGTGCCATGGTAAAGGAGGACCTTACCTTGCGTTTGCACAGCGCTGAATGTGTGCATCTCCTTCAGTCTTGTACCCTGGGAGCATCACTTGTCTCAACCTAGTCCAGGTCTGGCTCTCATTTTCCCATTCACTGCTCAACTGCCTATTGATTTTGATTTAGGTGAGGCCTCTGCACAGCCAGGATCTTATTTGTCCTTGCCTTTCCAATGTCTGTTTATTAGTGTCTCATAAGCAAGGAGCTGCCTTTTTTCAAATAAATAAATAAATTCATATTTAATTTATATCTTTTACCTCATTGTGTATTCCCCATAAAATTCAGTTTCACTTATAGGAGGAATATAAGGGAACCAAATAAGGGATCAGGGGGGGAAAATAATGATAATGATAATAATAATAATGATAATAATAATAAACTAGCAGGCAACCATAATAAGAGACATTCTGCTTAATTGAGAACAACGTAAGCCTTCTATCTCAGCAGCCCCACCATCGGTTGGAATCATTACAATATCAGTATGGCTGCTGTACCTTTCTCAGACCTTACTGAAAACCCAGATACTCAGTGTGTGGATTTTTTTTTTTAAAGATTTATTTATTTATGCATACAAGAGCTGGGTGCAGGCCAGAAGTGAGAGGGGTGAGAGGATTCACCAGAGACAGAGTGGGGAGCAGAACAGGCAGACTGACTGAAATACACTGCTGAGGGTAGCAGCAGGTGAGACAGGAGAGGTCTGCTGCGCCATGTGGGAAGCTCCCTGGCTGGGGATCGAACTCATGCTGCAGTGGCTGCCAATAGCTTCATAGTGCTAAGACTTAACCCCTTGCACCACTAGGGGGGCCCAACTTTGTGGATTTTTAAATAGAAAGTGGATTCTGAGTGAAGAATACTGGAATAGTTGAATCATGGACCCACAAGCCCAACTTTGGATTCATCTAGCAGGAACATTTCCATGGCACCAGAACAAAGACCACCCAAGGTTCAGAACTGCCTATAGCACTGTGCAGAATCCATGAATGGCTTATGTTACTTTTAGTAATATATGAAGAAAGTATTCCCTTCCATAGGGCATCTGCCAGCATGATTCAATCTCAAAGAATCATTACAGATTAATTATCATTATGACATGATCATATTCCAGTTTTCCCCTGTGTCGTCTGGGTACATTAAAGTAACTGTGAGTTCTCTCACTGAAAAAAGTTTGTTAAAACCATAATGTGCATAAGATTTTTTAGAGTATGTTGGGAAACAAGGGGATAAATACTAGAAGCAACAGAATCTTTCAGAAGTTTCTTAGCACTCATTCACAACCATAATCTTATGATATGCGCAAGGGCTATACCTAAATAATGGCCAATTGTTTTGGTCTAATCTGTGTTCCTCAGTGCTCTACAACACACAACCCAAGAAGTTGTTTCCTTAAGCCCAAATATGGCCAGTTAGGTGCATTTGCCCAACTTCACAATGTAAAAGGTACTCTCAAACCTTGGTTAACAATGCTAAAGTCTATGAAAACCATCCAAAGAAATGCGTCCATCACACCAGTTGTGGACTAGCTGTATCAATACAGGCATGACCCTACTATGTTGAAGAAAAGGAAAAGCCTCTATCCCTCATGCATTTGTCCTAAAGAAAGAATTTAAAAGAACAAAGAGAGATTTATATGCAAAGATATTCATTGTTGATAGCAACAAAGATATCCAAACCCTACCTACATCCCTGACAGTGGTAAAATATTTGAAAATGGAATATTGAACATGGAATGAGAATGGAATGGCCTATTATGCAACCATTAGAAACTGATGCTGATGATGCAGAGTGGAAATGAGAAAAAATGTTTTTAACGTTGAAAATATCATCTCAACTGTGATTCCAACTTCATAAAATAAATGCACATTTAGATGAGGAAAGAGAGTTGGGAAGAAAACAATTGATGTGTCCAAGTGATTTGATTGTGGGTGACTCGTCTTTATAATCATTTCTTTCATATCTGTTCTAATGTTGATTATAATAAGTAAAACTGGAAAGGAAAAGGAAAACACTGGAATGAGGCATTTTCTATGCCTGGCAAAGTAATCAGTGATGACCGTTCCACCTTCTCTGCTGCTCCTTCAGAGCAACCTGTGCTCTCCACCCATATGCCTGAGTCTTAGGGAGGCTCCACGGCTGGGAAGACTGCTGTTTGTTTGGTGGAACAGAAACCTCAAACTATTCTGTCTTCTTGGATAACAAATCTACAGTGCACTTAAACCATTTGTTGGTGTGTTTTTTCTGTGACATATATTATGCACAAAAGTCTTGGTGTCAGAAAATGATGCATTTTTTTTCTCTCTTTTCTCTCCCCTTCCCCTCCCCCTTTCTGCAGTTCTGCTAAGCCAATATTCTCTAGAATGAGCACAAAACAAAACCAATCAAATAACAGCTAAACAAATCAAATAACAGCTTTTGTACATCAACATCAAGAAGGAAGGCATTTGGAAGAGATCAGAGTACAAGAGGGATACGGACAAGAGTGAAACAACCACTCGTCAAAGCACCTTCTAAATCTAGATCCGCAGAGATGAGTGTTTTCTGGGAAGAGATGAAACCAGGAATTAAACACCAGCTCATTGGAAACTGTCATTGAATAAGATCAGATAACATTCATGAGAAATCACATTCAGGAAATCTTTTAAGGAAGAGGAAAATAAATGTGCTAGAATTAACATGTAAAATATATATGTCCTGAGGTTTGTAAATTGTCCTTTTTTAATCAAACTGAAAACAAAAAGCTTTAATCTTTCGACATTATTTTAAAAAAAGGCGGTCAATCCTAAATTATTCCATCTCAATAGCCAAGAGGCCAATCAAGCATCATTTGTGGAGGAAGCGTCTTAGAAAATGCCTCTGAATGTTTCACAGTAGCGTTGGTTCCCCATCTCTGCCATTCGTTTATTTCACTGTGTAATTAGTTACAACCACTCAGAGAGAGACCTGACGCTTCACGCTTTTTACAGAGTCTGTCTTCAGTTCATCCTGTCCGTACAAGTTATTACTGAGACAGTGTTTCTGACACGTACTCTTACTCCATTCAGCTATGTATTACAGGAAGGACATCTTTACATCATAGGTTCCCAAGCAACATAGGTTTCCCTGTCTTTCAGGAAATAGCATCAAGAACTCTGAAAAATATAGAAAGCTCATTTTCACCTTTCACCTTGGATGCTCACGTGTAATATATAGGCTGCTATCAAATAAACACTTTTTCTAATTCTCCCTAGAATATGCATAGGAATTTAATATACTTTATAAATAGGTATCTAAGAGATCTCCTTTTTCTTTCTATTTCTTTGCCCTACATGTCATCAGAAATCCATGTCCTTTCTTTCCCTACTGACAGGCATTCATCTTTGTTTAAAAAAAAAACATTTCATTAATCCTATTTCTAAATGATAGTAAGTGGTACTAACAAAACAAATAATAATTTAATAGCCTTAGAAATAAATGAATATATACTTATACAAGTCAAAGAAACTTGGTAGGCGTAAGTTGCCTTTTTATTTACTAATGCTGGTTTCAAAAATAGTCAGAAAAATTTTTTAGTTGGTTGGCATTCTGAAGTAGTTACAAATGATCACTTGTCTTCAACAATCTTTGGCTCCCAGGTTTCCCCCACCATCATCCTCACTACACATCTTGCCAATATGCAGCAAGACAAAAATATTTAATATTGAAGTAGCCAGTTGCTTGAGAGTGAACACAAGCTAACATGTACCTGCAGGGAAATCAGTGTAAGCTGGACCATGTTCTAACTGAGCAGAAAGCATGGACATGCAAGATATCTCCTCCATAGGCTCGAAAATAAGATTAAATTTGCAAATATCTTTGGAACAGATGGAGGATGATATAAGAAGGGATACAAATCATGGCGATTTCTCTTACTATTTCTCTATTAGGGCCACACTCCTATTTTAGCCAGATGTTTCCAGTACTAGCCATCATTTCACAATAAGCAGGGTTATGTTTCAGATGGCTAAGAATATATTACAGCTATGCTCCAATGAGTGAAACCTAATTCACAAAGATACAAATTTTCTTAAAAAGAGAGAAATTACAGTAAAACTTATTATTTCTAACTGAAGTATTAGCTGTTCTGGGAGTTATTTGTTGCTTTAAAATTAGCTCTCCCACTGCATTCAAAATACCCTACTTACTAAATTTAATTACACACAACTTTTCAAGAATCCATCTTTTATTTGAAGAGAGGTACCTCTCTTTTATCTACAATAAAACTAGAAGGTATTTATTGGCTTTCTCTAATCCATGTAAATTACAGATTCCATTGGAAGTCCTGCATCACTAATGATGTAATAGTGATGGTTACAAAAATGAAACAGTGCTTCCTACCCACATGCAAATGTTTCTTAAAAGTTTTATTTTTCCATAAAACCTGAGTGTAATTTAGCATACCACAGTGCTCTGAAAGTCAGTCATTGACGATGTACCATTTGTACATAGGTAATACACGTGTAAATCACTAAATGTTTAAGTATAAGAAGTATGTTTTTATCTTTTTAAAAAAAAAGTGACTCCCCTTCTCATTCTGTTCTGTTGTATTGCGTCCAAAAGTTGTGTGTAATTTTTTTAAGGTCCAGGAAATGTAAAGAAATTTGTTGGAATATCTGAATTTCTGTAAAAATAAAAATAAAAATAAGATTTTATTACTTAAAAGGTTGTTTGGTGCAGCGCACCTTCAGTGCATTCAATGTCTGTCTTTGTCCAGTGAGCCAGTGGCGGTAATGATTTGACTAAGTAACTATCTTCAGAAAAATCTCCTTGCTACCATATTCCATAACATTTGCCAAAAGCAGACATCTATTGATATGCAGGCTTCATGCAGAAGGCATTATTAACGTCTCCAAAGCCTCGACTAGCCATACAAAGACATACCTCAAGCTACTTTTCAATGTACCCCATGGGATGAAGTTGATATTAAGTAAACAGCCAGACTGTTCAAGCAAAACTTGAACTGAAATATCCAATTAATTGCTCAGGCTTCACTTCCCAAATTGAAGCTGCCTCTTCCTCCAACATGTGCAAACCCTTTTGTGATAGTTCATACTAAGTGTGTGTTGTCTGGTCGGTACCAATGCCAGTGCCTTCACTTACAATATGCTTATGAACAACTCAAAGCCTCAGGTCCTCTTCTATAAAGTGGACACAAATAATAACACCCAACCCCAATGTGTTGCGTGGATATAAATGGCAGTGTTGTGCATGACGGGTAGGAGATATTCAGTAAATGCTCATTCCTTCTTTTCTTATTATATGGATGGCATGAAAAGAAGAGAAACATGAAATATAGCTTTGCTCTCAAAATGCTGAGGATAATCAGAGTGACATTTATGAGCAGGATTGAAATCTCAAATGCCTATAGGGGCCAGGAAGATAATAAATTAACAAAGCAAGCTGGGTTTGGGAGATAATAGGAAGGATAGGGCACCGTGGAGCACAGGACGACCTAGGTCATGTCTAAAGAGAATAAGTAGTCAGTACTTGGTTGCAGTCATTCAAGGAGTTAAGTATCGAGTCCCTACCATGTGACAAGAACTGTTCTGAACCCTGCAAAACATAGTGGTAAACCAGATAAACAATCGCTGCTCTTTGAGGTCCTATGTTCCAGTATGACAAGAAAGCTAGTAATAGGCGCTCTAGAGAAAATTAAAACACAGTTATGTGGTAGAGAAATGGAGATGCTAATCAAGAAAGGCCTCTGAAAAAGTGGCATTTAGAGTGACACCTGAGGATAAGAACAGACAGCCATGTAGAGAAAGAGCTTCCCTCTTGGCAGTCACGCTAGTGCAGAAATAAACTCTCTATGCTTAGGACCAGCAAGGTGAGAGAAGAGGTGTGTGTGCTGAGTCAGGAATGGGCTTTGGATTTCCAAAATCAGGAACTTCAAAGTTTATAGGACAGGATAGTTTAAACATTTTTTTTTAAGATTTATTTATTTATACATACAAGCTGGGGTACAGGCCAGAGGCGTGGGGAGGCGAGAGGGTTCACCAGAGACAGAGCGGGGAGCAGAACAGGCAGATCAGAAATACACTGCTGAGGGGAGCAGCGGGCGAGGCAGAAGAGGTCTGCCGCACCAAGTGGGATTCTCGCCAGCCGGGCATCGAACTCACATGGCCGCTGCCGACAGCTCCACAGCGCAGTGCTCAACCTCTGCACCACCAGGGAGGCGCTGGTTTAAACATTTTTTAAGTGTGAGATAAAGTCATTTGAGGGTCTTTTTTTAAGATTTATTTTTATTTATTTATGTACATAAGAACTGGGATGTAGGCGAGAGGTGCAGCGGGTGTGAGGATTCACCAGAGACAGAGTGGGGAGCAGAACAGGCGGATCCACTGAAATAGACTGCGGGGGTGGGGGGGGCAGGGTGGTGCTGACAGGAGAGGTCTGCTGTGCCATGTGGTTGAACTTACTGGCTGGGGATCGAAATCGTGCTGGAGATAGCGGATAGCACTGTGCCACCAGAGAGGCGCTCATTTGAGGGTCTTAAGAGAAGACTAATAGAGAACCTCCCTGGTGGCACAACGGGTTAAGTGCAGCACTTTGAAACTATCCAGAGCCACTACAGCACGAGTTCGCAGCACAATTGCAGCACGATCGATCGCCAGCACAAGTTCACAGCATGGGTTCAATACCCAGCCAGGGATATTCCCACATGGCACAGCGGACCTCTCCTGCCTTGCCCGCTGCTCCCCTCAACAGTGTATTTCAGTCAATTTGCCTGTTCTGCTCCCCTCTCTGTCTCTGTCTCTGGTGAACCCTCTCACCGACCCCACACCTCTGACCTGCACCCCAGCTTGTATGCAAAAATAAATAAACCTTTTAAAAAAGTGAGAGAGAGAAGACTAATAGAAACTAATTTACATTTTTGAAAGATTACTCTTGGTTTCTACTTTTAGCACTGCTTTTAGAGTATCTAATTCTCCCTTATACTAGCAGGTCTCGGACAAATTACAGTGGGTTCATTAGCTTTATCCAGTTGTGTTTATTGAGGTAAAGTTGGTTTACATCATTGTATCTGCTTTGGTTTATTCTAAATACACAGCTTTGCTGTCAAGAAATGAAGAGAAATCCCAAAGGCATTTTATTTATTTTAAAGATTTATTTTATTTATATATGCATACAAGAGCTGGGGTGTAGGCTAGAGGTATGTGCCGGGGGTGGGGGTTGAGGGGATTCACCAGAGACAGAGTGGGGAGTAGAACAGGCAGGCTGACTGAAATACACTGCTGAGGGGAGCAGTGGGTGAGACAGGAGAGGTCTGCTGTGCCGCGTAGGTTAGCTTCCTGGCTGGGGATCAAACTCGTGCTGCACTGGCTGCGGATAGCTTCATAGTGCTGAGACTCAACCTCTTGTGCCACCAGGGAGGCCCCCTCAAAGGCATTTTAAATGGTAAAAATAAACTAAAAGCTGCGTATAAAGTGTAAACAAAACACAATCTGGGATTGCCTGAAGGCAAGCCCATGTATCAGAATAGAGAATGGGTGACTACGCCTTGGGCCACTGGATGTGGGTGAGCTAAATTTGAAAATCTCACCCAAAACTAGGACACTTGAAGAGGGCTGTAACCTTAGGCAAGGGTGGCCCGGGGAAAATATCCCTGCTAGCAAACAAAAGAAGGCTACCAAGAACCCCGATATCCTCACTGACTCTAGATGAGGGGGAAAAAATAGAAAGAAAAAGGAATTTTCACCCTTGAAAAGTTTAACCCATAGAACCCCCCACCCCCCACCCAAGTCTGGAAGTCTGGAAGTCAGTCTTAATGCTCTCCATATGGTCAAAGGAGTCCCAATCCAAGAAATTAAAAAGTGCACTAGCCTTTTGCAGACAGATACAAACACAAATCTTGTGAGGCGGAAAACATCTCTAGCTCACCAATTCAGTTCAACAAAGAATGTGCTCACAATTTTAAAATCACTATACACACAACTAAGTCATGAGAGAATCAGCAAAAATAATTAACCACAGATTGCCACATAGACTTTAGATATGATTATATAATAATCGTGTTTGAATTAAAGGAAATAAAGATCATATCTTTAAAATAAAGATTTAAAGTAGATTTGAAGAAAAAAACCTTAGAAATGAAAACTATAATATATATGAATGAAAACTATGAAATATATATGAAGTGAAAACTATAATCATTTGGTATAGTATGTATGAAATGAAAACTATAATCATTGACATTTAAAATAATGATGTGTAAAATAAATGTTAGGTTTAACTGAAGAGACAGGTTATGAAGTAAAAGACAACACCAAAGAAATTACTCAGAATGACAGGTTGGAAGATGACAAAAAGGTTAAGCAACAGAAAAACCCATCTGTTTAATCAGAATCTAGTAGGAGAAATAGAAAAAGGGAAAGACAATAATTGAATAGAATAGAAAATGGCTGCAATTTTCCCATAAAGATATGCACCCACACATATAGAAAGTACAATATATATCAAACCAGATAAACAAAAAACAAATTCAGATTTGACAGTATAGGCCAAAGATAAAAGAACTATCATAAAAGTAACCAAAGATAAATGGCATATCACCTACAGAGTAATAATTTCTCCATTGATCATAAATACCAGAGACATTAGCCTTATAAGGGAGCAAAATTTGCCACCCTACCATATCTCTTTGGCACAGTATTATTTTAGGCTATTTATTTTTAAGGAACAACAGACTGAAAAGTTTTTCTTTACTTGTCCCTTAATTAACTAAAATAATTTAGATGGGGGGGCGGCTCCCTGTTGGCACAGGGGTTAAAGTCTCAGCGCTATCAAGCTTTTGCCAGCCACTGCAGCATGAGTTCCATCCCTGGCCAGGGAGCTTCCCACATGGCACCTCAGACGTCTCCTGTCTCGCCTGCTGCTCCCCTCAGCAGTGTATTTCAGTCAATCCACCTGTTCTGCTCCCCACTCTGTCCCTGGTGAATCCTCTCACCACCCCCACCTCCCTACACACTCTGGCCTACACGCTAGCTCTTGCATGCATAAATAAATCTTAAAAAAAAAAAGAAGGAGAAGAAAAAGTCAGACTATGGTAGTGTCTCAGTCAGTGAAGAGCTCAGCAGATCCCACAGGGAGCACTGAAGCTGGAGGTATCTTCAGGGCTGCCCTGTGTTCCATAAGGAGCTCAGGCCCAAAGCATCAGCCACTGTACTTGGGTTGCAGCTGACAGCAATTTCTAGAAAGGGCAAAGGGTTGAGGGGACAACACATCCAGCAGCAATGGGAATAAGTCTTCTAGTCTTGAAGAGGACTGGAAAGGGGGGATCATATGGCAGCATCTACTACAGATAGATGATGTAGTCTTGGAATGAGAGATGGAATGAATGTGGAGAATGAGGAAAGGGAGCTACTAACTTTTTACTCTGAGAGTGTATGGTGGTGTCACTTACTGAAATAGGAAAAAGAGGTGGAAAAGGTATGGGAGCTAGAAATCCAAAAATTCTCTTTTGTGAATTTCAAGATGCTTATTAGAAATTCAAGCAGAGTTGTCATATTACATAGACAGTTAGATGTAGACTGTGGAGTTCTAAGTAGTCCAGGCCAAACTTAATGATTTAGAAATACAAAACTTAGAAGTCCAGACTAGAGACCCAAATTTAGTGAATATGGCAACTAGATGGCTTTAAAGCTCTAAGACTAGATGTGATCCTTTGGAAAGAATATGCGGTAGAGAGGAGGAACCTAGACCAGCCAGACTGGTCCAATTCCATAAATGGAACAGAGGACGGAACTCAGCAAAGGAGGCTGATGGATCCATAGGATGGGGCGCTATGGAAGCCCAGAGAGGTAAAAGGTATTTCAAGAAATAGAAAGTGATTATATCAAATGCTGCTGAAAGGTCAAGTGAGACAAAAGCAGAGACAAGACCACTGGACTTAGCAGTTGTGGAGGATATAGTGATGTTGTCAAGAACAGTCTTTGCGAAACAATAAAAGCATAAGCAACTTGGGGAAAAGTTGGATTTGAGAGAATGGAGAAAGCTCTACAGGCAATTTTGACAGAAGTTGGCCATTGAATCTGAGAGACCAGGGCTGCTACCTTCTCTAGTTTCTCAAGACAATTTTTTTTATACAGTCAGATAACTGGATACACTGTATACACAGTGCAGACTCACACAGTGAGAGTCTGAAGCACATCTAGGAATCAGGTTCAGCCAGGGGGTCATGAGCTTCCAACTTCCATAGAGAGGGCTTAAAAAGCAAACTAAATATCAAAGCAAAACAGGCTGCAAAAAAAATCGTTGACTCAGGAACCCTTGGGGAGAACCGGAATGGGTAGAATTGTGAGCAAGATCCACTTAAAATGACTGCAGAGAGTAAGGCAACTTTCAAATGGACTGTCTCAAGATCTGGGTAGGGGAAGTAGGAAGTAGAAATTGATGGCAAACCCCTATGACTATGTACTCTATTCTGCAACCTACCATATAATAGCAGTAATACGTTTGGATTTCTGTGTGGTCCTAACATTGATGTTAGTGAGGGAGGGGGAGGACCAGCTGAGGGGCAGGTTATTAATGGCTTTTAATTCCAGCTATTTTGCAGTCGTTAATGGGAATTGCTAGTGACAGTTTTTGTACAAGGGAAAGGTGTAATCAAAATGAGATTTTAACAGGATTATTTCTTCAACAGTGAGCAGGAGGGACTCAAGCAAGGCTAGATTAGAAGCAGAAAGTTCACTTCGGCGGTCTTCTGGTTGTGGAGAAGGAGACTAAGGGTTTAAAGACAGTTGGGGGGAGGGGCAGGAGAATGTAGCTTTTATTAGAAAAGCTACAATATTTCCAGGGCTTCCAGGTTGCATTATTAGAAGGTTGTGAATGGGAAGGCAGTAGAAGTGACATTTGGGTCAGGTGAGCTGACATGATAAAATCAATAACAACCAATATTTGGAGAGCACCATATAGCTTACAAGTCCATTATCTCATTTGCCCTCAAATGGCCTTTGGGTATTATATCCATTGACAATGAGGAATCTGAGGCTCAGAGAGACTGAATGATTTGCCCACAAGGACAGAGCACAGTGCTGCCCAAAGATGTGCTCACACCTCATTTTGACAATGACACTTAGGTAGACTTTGCTCTTGGTCTGTGGACAGGAGTCATCCTGTGTTTGCCTTCCAAAAGTCATGACCTGAAAACTCAGTTTCTTGGAGGCATTCCATTTATTTAATGTTGGTTCCCTGTGATCCTTCTAGAAAAAAACAGATATTGATTATTATAGCTAAAGAGAAAAAAAGAAACCATTTTTAAGTCAACTTTCATTTGGAGAATATTTAACATCCAGTGCAAGTCTACTGCCTCTCCTGAAATAAAACATCAATTCTCCTACCTGGGCAGGATACCAGTTAGGTTATTAAAATTCATCCTATGAGAGCCAACCTTTGGTGAACCCAGCTGAGTAGAGTAAATGCATTTATCTCTCTTCTCACTGCTGCCACTCACTCCCTCAAATAAAAAGCTGGGAATTCCCTTCGCATGAGTGAAACCTTTTTAGTTATCTCAACCAGAAGTTGATATGTCCAGGGGCTCAGATAGCAAGCCAATCTGTGGGTCAGTTTAGCTTCCCAGATTATTTAAGTATTGGATTTTTCTCTGGTGTTCATTAAAAGGAACTTACTCAAGGGTTAAATAGGCAGCTATATTTGCAACTATGCACTGAAGGTTTTCACCAAACCAAGATGGTGAATTGAAAGAATCCTTCAAACATGTGGATGTGATGTTATCTTGTTGACAGTTTTCCGTGGTCAGAACATTTACTTAAAACTTTGTCTTCCTCTGGGCCTCCCTGGTAGCGCAACGGGTTAAGTTGCAGCACTATGAAGCTATCCAGAGCCACTGCAGTATGAGTTCGATCCCTGGTCAGGGAGCTTCCCACATGGCGTGGCAGACCTCCCCTGCCTCACCTACTGCTCCCCTCAGCAGTGTATTTCAGCCAATCTGCCTGTTCTGTTCCCCACTCTGTCTCTTGTGAATCCTCTCACCACCCCACACCTCTGGTCTACATCCCAGCTTGTAGGCATAAATAAATAAATCTTTAAAATATATATAATAATAATAATAATAAAACTTTGGCTTCCTCCAAAGCAGGAATTCCTAAAAATTTAAATATAGCTTTCTTTATAATAAAAGTATTGCACAGTTTTTCAGATCTTCTGATTTAAAAGAACTTATCAATAATCTTCTAAGTGATTAATCCTCTTTAAATATTAAATATAGGGCCTCCCTGGTGGCGTAGCGGTTAAGCGCTGCGCTGTGGAGCTGTTGGCAGCGGCGACGTGAGTTCGACGCCCGGCCGGGGAGAATCCCACATGGTGAGGCAGACCTCTCCTGCCTTGCCCGCTGCTCCCCTCAGCAGTGTATTTCTGATCTGCTTGTTCTGCTCCCCACTCTGTCTCTGGTGAACCCTCTCACCGTCCCACGCCTCTGCCTGTACCCCAACT
>PVIJ01011259.1:0-55628 GCA_004024925.1 Scalopus aquaticus | reverse complement strand
TGGCTTATTTCACTGAGTATGATCCCCTCTAATTCCATCCATGTCGCTGCAAATTGCATGTGTTTATCTTCTTTCCATGCTGAATAGTATTCCATTGTGTATATGTACCACATCTTCTGGATCCAATCATCTATTTTTGGACATCTGGGTTGCTTCCATACCTTTGCTATTGTGAACAGTGCCGCAATGAACATACGGGAGCGTGTATCCTTTCGGATTAGTGTTTTTGTTTTTCTTTAAGTTATAAAGATGCTTCAAGCTGCAAAGAATTTGTTGAAAGAGGAGAAGTTGGTCCATAGCTATCCCTATGACTGGAGAACTAAGAAGCCGGTGGTTATTCGTGCCAGCAAGCAGTGGTTTATAAATATCGCGGACGTTAAGACTACAGCCAAGGTATAAAGGGCTTCTCCTACAGGGGCTTACCCTTCCCTCGGTACAAACAGGTTACATGCGAGGTTGAGGTAGGGTCTTGGGAATGGAAGGGCTTGCTTTTAATATAATTTCAAAGAATGTGGATCTGGAGTCATAGAATCTCAGGTCTGAAATGACCTTCGATTTCCATTCCTTCATTATGCTTGTGGGGAAAATCAGGGTTAAAGAGTCTGAGTGACTTCCTGCATGCAGTCAGCGACAGCTGTTCCACTTGGGACAGAGATGAGTTTTGCAAGGAGTTTAACCTCTCAACACCCGTTTTCTATGTATAAGAGATAATAGTGCCTGCTTCAAGGGATGGGTGAATAAAAGCTCATACAACAGTTTCTGGCACAAAATAAACTCTAAACCTTTTCCCTCAAGATTGAAATTGCAGTCCCTTTGGAAAGTACTGGTATTCTGAATAAACATGTATTTGGAATCTTTCAATATGTGTGTCTCACGAACAACTTGATTCTATTGTATGAAAGAGCCCAAAAATCTACTTGTTAATCAGGCTGAACATATAGATATTTTCAGCTTGCATCTAGCATATTACTGTCATTAGCTGGTTCATTTGTTGGCCTGGGAATTTGGAACTCTGGCTAAATCAGTGCATAGCAATTTATATTTTATATATTTATATTGAGTAGACAACTATGATATGGGTTTTTTTTTTCCTTTCACTTTTATGTTCCTGTAATGCCTGTTTTCTGTGTGCATGTTAACATTTGTAATTTCCAGAACATCTGAGTCTCATGCAATTTTCTGAAGCCAAGCTGGGTTTTTTTAGCTTCCTTACATATATATAGTTTCCAGCTATCACTCTTCATGGGAATGGAGAAGACAGTGTTTTCATTAATCACCTTCAATAATAATGAGCTTCTATACCTTTCCTGCCACTCAGCCTCTTACTCCCTACCCACTGGATTATTTTGAAGCAACTTTTAGGCATTATTTGTTCCATAAATACTTCAGCATGTATATCTGAAAGGTAAGGGCTCTTTAAAATGCCAGTGCCAATATTGACACTTAAAAAAAGGAATAGTAACTCCTTAACAAAATCAAATATCTAGTCAATATTGGCATTCCTTAGATTTTTAAACCAAGTATTAATCAAATTGAATTGTGAATGTTTCCATTCTATCAGTAGGTGGTGCTACAAAAGACTTTGGGAGAGGGGAATATCTGGTATTTAGGTGGTTATGTAAGTGAAGAAACTTTGAACATGCTCTGAAAACATGAAAGTGTTTTTATTAATGAAGAGAAGAGTTTTCAAAAGATGTTCGTATAGTTTGGTCTTTTTTGTGATTATTACCAAACATTTTTGTCACATAGTTCAGCTTTTGATAATTGATGAAAGAAATCATATATTAGCAGTTTGCAGTTGGGAGGGAGGAATTAAGGGAGGGTGGCAAGATCGTTAATAGGAAGTGACTTATTTTGAGAGTATTTTCTATATTTTAAACCATTACAATGTAAAATTAGGTTCTGTCACAGTCCTTGTTTGTCAGCATAAAACAATAGCTTAATATTTAAACATTTAAAGAATAGCATTGAAATCAAGTTGGAATTGAGTTTAACAATAATACTTCCACTATTATTACCAATTTTTGCTGTAAAGTATTTGGAAATTAGTATAAAACCTCTTGTCAGGTCCTTCAAAAGTGAAATCTGCTATTGATATTATTTTTGTAGGTCCTTTGTGGCCCCTGTTTTTAGTTGCTCTGAAAACTGTGTTTTCTTTTGAGTTTATTTTTTTGCACAGGGGAGATCAGTACATGTGACATTGACTTTGTATCCAAAATAAAGAACTGTGTTAGAATACATAGTTACAGCTCTAGAAAAAAATTGTTCTGCCCTCTCTCACTAGGCTTGATTTATGAATCTGTTACAGGAATTGTTAAAAAAGGTGAAGTTTATTCCTGGATCAGCATTGAATTCCATGCTTGACATGCTGGACAGGCGGCCATACTGGTGTATATCAAGGCAAAGAGTTTGGGGTGTTCCAATTCCTGTGTTTCATCATAAGACAAAAGATGACGTCTTGATTAACAGGTAGAACTTTATGAAATTTTTTAGCATTTTTAAGTGAGTTTTGTGTGTTTTTTTTTTTAAATGGAAAACTAGTGGACTGTTAAACTTCAGGTATATATATATATATATTTTTTTTACATACAAGCTGGGGCACAGGCCAGAGGCGTGGGGTGGCGAGAGGGTTCACCAGAGACAGAGCGGGGAGCAGAACAGGCAGATCAGAAATACACTGCTGAGGGGAGCAGCGGGCGAGGCAGGAGAGGTCTGCCCCACCATGTGGGATTCTCCCCGGCTGGGCGTCGAACTCGCGTGCCGCTGCCGACAGCTCCACAGCGCAGCGCTCAGCCACTGCGCCACCGGGGAGGCCCAAACTTCAGGTATATTTTAAAAAAATATTTTAAAGTCATCTTTTCAGGGGAGTAAAATGTAAATTTCAGAAAGTTCTTTACACAAGATTGCAACTTTCACAACTACTTTTTTTTTTTCAGCATAGATACTTGGAAGCAAAGACTCCTTTTTTCCCTTGACAATTCATTGTTCCTACTGTACCTATAGTGATAGATAAAGTGTCAGGAATTCTGAGGTGTTAGTGGAGGAGCCTGGTATATAATTTTTCCTTTGGAATTACTCTCTTCCTCTGAGTTTACTCTTTTCGGTAGAAATGGCAAATGTAATAATTAGATCCTTTGAAATTTGAGGAAGTATGATACTACATTTTTCTAGTGATGATTACACTTCATTTTTTTCTGGGGTGGTAGGCTTTTGTTTTTGTTTTTGTTTTTTTGGTAAGATAGTTAATTCAGAGTAGACAGTTTATACTTGTAAAGACTTTTTTCAAATCCAGACACTGTTGAGCCAGTGACCAAACCTGACAACAGTGCCTGTTGTTGATGAGATGATCACTCCCTGTTGAATGTCTCCAGTAAATGAAGGCGACTCCGTGTTGCTGTTAGTAACTGATGTGGAAAGGGCAATGTGAGTCTTTCCTTCCAGGAATACAGCCCAGGTTTTCTTTCTGTTTGGGTAATTTTGTTGTCGTTTGGTTAGTAGAATGTCTGCTAAGTTATGTTGTAACATGCGCAAAGAGTTTGAGCACATTTTGGTTAAGTGTTTTCACATTTCATCAGCTGAGGATTCAGAGGTGGTTTTTTTTTTTTTTTTAATATTGAGTGACTTTTTCCTTTTTTTTTAAGATTTATTTATTCATGCATATAAGCTAGGGGGTAGGCCAGAGGTGTGGGATGGTGAGAGGATTCACTAGAGACAGAGTGGGGAGCAGAACAGGCTGATTGACTGAAGTACACTGCTGAGGGGAGCAGCAGGTGAGGCAGGAGAGGTCTGCTGCACCATGTGGGAATCTCCCTGACCAGATATGGTACTCATGCTGCAGTGCTCTGGATAGCTTCATAGTGCTGTGATTGACCCATTGTGCCACCAGAGAGGCCCAGATTCAGGGGTTTTGAAGGCACACAGACCAGCAAGTCATGGGGAATTCAAAAGACTGTGTGTATCCCTTCCTTGGCGTTCATCATTATTTTAGTAAAAGGTTCTATTTTTCAGGGTCAACATTATCAATATTTTTAGATGCTATTTTTGGGGAATGCATGTGTTTCAGGTGTGTGTGTGTGTGTGTGTGTGTGTGTGTGTGATTACCTCTAGTCACACCATAGGTATTTTCTCAGTATCCTTTGAAGTTTCTTCTCAGTTTGAAATATACCTTATGTCACTCCCTCATGGGAAATCTGACACCTTAGGGCAACTTGGCTCTGAGAGCTGGACTAAAGCTCGGCCTGGGGCCTACACTGAGGCATAAAGCCTTTCCTGAGCTCGGGTTACAGAGGATGTGGCACAGGAGATTAGGCAGGAAATGTTAGAAGTGCACAGCCAGCAGAGGGCTCGGCAGGAGCTGAGGACATGGAGGGATGCATAGCCGTGTGCAGTAAGCTGCGTGAGGGGAGCAGGAAGAGAAACACTGAGAGAGGTTGGTTGTGTGAATTATGAGTTTTGAATACTCAATTTAGGAGTATTAGTGCTGTTAAGTAGGCATGAAGAGTAAGAGTATGTTTTAGGGAAAGAAACGAGAGGCTGGAAGCCAGAAAGTCATTGTGAGGCTGTTTCACTCTTAAGAGTTCGGAGCTGAGACTCTTGGGCCTGAATATTGTTGTTCATGTTCTTACAATTTGGAGCCTGGACAGATGTAAATGCCTCCTCTTCTAAGACTTATATTAAGAATTAAAGCTGAGATCAATTTACACAGTATTGTTTAAAATTCTACACGAGAATATTTTTTAAGAAATATTCTTAAGCCAATGCCATTGCTTCTCATTCTTTTCAGTACTTAGAGAACAAGATTTTTAGGAAATTTTCTTCACTTGGTGGAGGTGGACCGTATGTTCATATTAGTATGCAGAGCAGACTAGTTTACTTAATCATTATTTCGTTGACCATTATTCAGTAAGCTAAGGGGAATACACATGAGTTTGTCAGAAAAACTAAGCCAGTTTTTATTAGGTATCACTTACATTTTATTTACAGGTAGTACCTGTACATGGTGTGTTACAGATTCCTTTCTCTGCATCTACCATTCTGTTGCTTGCATGTTAGTTGATTTCTGGTTTTAAAGTCGCAGTAGTGTACAGAATATTGGCCTACAGAAATGACAGACAAACTCAGCCATATTGTCTGTCAATTCATAGGTCATCTTCCTATACAGAACCTCTTGGTGATTGTTGCAATACTCTTCCATTGTTGGGTCCTTTTCATGCCATAACACTTGACTCAAGCAAACAGATATTCTTATTTGTCAGTTTTATCATACAGAAAGAAAGATTTTCCTGTTTCCTCCTTAATCAAATGAGAATCAAGTGACCATGATCTTTTTGTCTGTCTTGGTTATTATACCTTTATGTTGTGGCAAGTTGGTAACCACCAAAAGTAACAGCATCTCCACTGGAAATTTATACCCAATCCACATGGAGTTGCTGTTACAATTGATAGCTCCAGGAAGCACATCAAAAGACTCCTCCTGCCTTTTCTGGATGAGTCTATAAGTTATCTTAATATAACTTGTTACAGACCAGAATCTTGATATATAAGTGTTGTGACTAGTGATTCGAAACGCTTGTTTAATTTTTATTTCAGTTGATTGCACTTTAATTTCATATTTGTATTAAACAATTTCCTTTCTGACTTTAACATTATTAAACATTTTTCTAAATCTGTAGTATGAAATTATAATTTAGTTGATAATCTATTTCTAGTTAATAAAGACAAATACTTTTTAAGCATAAAGAAAAAATTGAGGAATATTTGCTACTTAGTTTCTTTCATTTTCAGATGATTGTAATCAGTTTAAGAATATTATTGCCATAGTTGCCAAACATGTTTAGAAAACTCAGCCCTTGATTTCTGGAAATTACAAGGAATTTACTAGGATAGGCAATGAACTTCATTCATTTTTGAGTATTAGCTTTCACCACCTCAGATTTTTGCTCATGTTAGTAATAATGACCTTTTGGTGAAAAAAAAAATGATGATATTCATGAAAGAAAAATTTCTCCAATCATTTCCTCTCACCTTTAAGACAAAAGTGTAATATTACATCAAAAGTAAAATATCCCAATTGTGTTTTAAAAGTATTTATGAAACATTAATCGTCTTACCTCATTCTTATTCCAGTAACTTGCAGAAGATGTCATAGGTGTCAGTACATTTTCTGCTTTTATAAAGTTACAAACACAAGAAATAGCGGAGACACAGCAACAGTTTCTTCACTACCTATTCATCTTACTGCTGCTTAATTGCAGTAACACACTAAATAAGCTTTCAGCTCGGTTGATATCGAAGTTCAGAATGATTGGTTGGCGTTACAGTTACTCATACTGTACCTAGTGAATTTTCACTGATTGAAACCTAAGAAGAGACACGTGACACATGTGGTTAGATAAGGTCCTTGTGTAAAGTGCAAAGTTTTATGGCAGACTTATTGCTTTATAAAACACAGCATTAAAATGGAAGGATATAGATTATGTAGTGATAAGGGGTCTCACCCATTTATCAACAGTAATTTGTAATAATCTTTAAGTTATAAGTTAACTGTGTTTGTGTTAAACATAGGATATTAACAAAATGGGGGAATTCTTAAGTTTCCAAAGACAAATTCTGACTTCTTCCTTGTATTTTTTTTCTGAAGGATAGTTAGTAACGCTAAGAGATGCCTTTAAAATTGTTTCAAACTTCTTAAAGCATGATTCAGCTCCATTATAAAAATCACACTTCAAAATATCCTAGGGAAATAGAAGACCAATGTACAAGGATATATATGTAAGGATATCTGATACAGTTGTTTTATAAGAGACCCTGACTATGTCGGCAGTTTTGGAAGATTAAATATGCTG
This sequence comes from Scalopus aquaticus, assembly GCA_004024925.1. Taxonomy (NCBI): domain Eukaryota; kingdom Metazoa; phylum Chordata; class Mammalia; order Eulipotyphla; family Talpidae; genus Scalopus; species Scalopus aquaticus. The sequence goes on along the minus strand of PVIJ01011259.1, from coordinate 48,783 downwards.
CCATTCAAATCTGTGTCCCCATCCCTGCTGGTCTCAGCTTCCTGCACCACCTGAGTTTAGGCTTAGCTAAGCTTTTCTTTTCTTTTACATTTTAAAAGACACAGGGAGGCAGTCTCCAGAGAACTGTCCACCTTAGGCTTTGCAAGATGCGTTAAGCACAGAGAATGCTACAGCACTGAGAATCTTTGGAGGTCTTGTGCAACATTTACATGTTTTTTTTTTTTTCAAATTTTTGATTTTTGTTTGCACGTTAAATTGGTTCTTACTTTACAGCCCGGTAGACTGCCTCAAATTTGTAGGTGGTATGTGTGCTTACAGCAAATTTTGTTTTTGAAACTCTTTGCCAGGGTTTCTTTGGATTATTCAGACCACCAGAGTATAAGTCAAGAGAAAGTTTTCACTTTGTGATACAAATTCCATGCACTTAAATTTTGATTCGTTTGGATTGTGAAATGTTTTTTGTCTTTGAAATTGGCATTCTTACAAATTTTGTTGTTTTTCTGCTCTAACTTCAATTGTCTATTAGTTTTCCTGTTTTTTAAGTATACGTAATATAGTTGTCTAAGACCTCAAAGTAGCACTGTGGAAAGAACATAGACACTGAAGTACATTTAATATGTGACTTTTGTATTTTGTGATAGAAAGAAAAGCAAATCTTTAAATTTAATCAGTGAGACTTGCTCTATTAATGAAATCATCTTCTCTCTTTAAAATATTTCATAGTCCATTTAGATACATTAGAAAAATTTCCTTTTATCCAGATTCATATGCATGTTATGAGAAAAACATCGGGTGATTTCATTTTCTTGATAGTGTATATAGTTTTATTTATGAAAACTTTTTTAAAATTAGATTTAAAAAAAATACAGGATTATTTTCATTGGTGTTGATAACATAGTGTGGTAATGTCATTTCTAGGAAGTGTAACTCGGTAAACCTAAAGAAAAACAAAGCCAAAAGTCTTTATAACTCGCTGAAATAAGGGACTTTTATGAATTCAAAAAATATATTTGTAAATAAGGTGTATACATAGATATAAATGCAAGATTAAACTTCTTTTGTTGAATATTGTTTAGTGAATTACAATATTTTTATAAGAAAATACAGTAACTAAAACTTCAATTTTAGACTAGTGGAGTGGATCACTGATCCTGGTGGGATTTAACAGTTGCCTTAACAGACCAACTGCAAAATTAGAATCTTTTCTTGCTGTTTTGTATTTTTATTATGGACTTATTAGAAGATATGTGAATATAGGTAATATTTTTTTAAAGATTTATTTATACATACAAGCTGGGGTACAGGCCAGAGGCGTGGGGCGGCGAGAGGGTTCACCAGAGACAGAGTGGGGAGCAGAACAGGCAGATCAGAAATACACTGCTGAGGGGAGCAGCAGGCGATGCAGGAGAGGCTGCCGCATCATGTGGGATTCTCCCCGGCTGGGCGTCAAACTCGCATCGTGCGCTGCCGACAGCTCCACAGCACAGCGCTCAAATGCTGCGCCACCAGGGAGGCCCCTGAATATAGGTAATATTTAAAGTACGATTCTAAAACTTCATTGAATTATCTGAAATTTAGGGATAGTCAGAAGAACTTCAGTTCTGTTGGAGCTGAATTTGATATGGTAAAGTGGGTGTGTAAGTATCACCTGTCGTCAAGTTACTGAGTAAAATATTAGGACATTTTTCTTTTAAGACTAAAATTTTTCGCGTATCCTTTTTTCTCAGTGTTTCCTTGTGTTCTTAGAAACTGAAACTAAGGAAAAGTCTGGTGTATTCTTCTCAGTTTTTAATAAGTCACAGGTAGAGTCTGGTCTTTGGACTTGGTGCTTGCTCTGTCAACACTAATTTCCTGAGACTCCCTGGTCTCCTGACTCTCTGCTCACGGTTTCGTTATGATGGGTAGTAAGAGTATTTTGCCTTTGCTTACTATCAGCAAACTCCAGAGACAGGACTGTGAGTTCACAGAGCAGTAGTTGTCTTTATAGATGAGTTAGGGAGGCAGAATAGAGAGGTATAAACAGAATTGAACCATGATTTAGTGATGTCGGGACTAGATAACTGTGCCACTTGCTTAGGTTCTTGACTGAAGAAACTCCAAGATCCAGGAGTGTTTCTGTCAAGAGCTACTAAAATGTTTTTCTGTGAATTCAGTTGAGTGCTTTTAAAGTGCATTGAAAAGTATAAGGTGTGGTGTCCACACAAGTGCTTTTATTTTGATTAATAATAATCCTAGCATCTTTACCTCATTTTCTAAATTAATGAAATTTGAACCATTTGCTTTTACTATTTTTCTGTCATTTTATTTCTGACACATTTAAAACCATTTTCTTGCTTTATTTTACCTCACTAAAGTTGCAATCTAGTGATCACATTGCAAGAATAAAAAGGTAAAATGTCACATTTAGAAGCATTCTTTTTGATGAAAATTTCATAACTGGTATGAATAGAATGTCTGGATAATTGTGTACGTGTAAGTGTACTTTGCTAGTATCTTAAAATTTCTCCTAGAGTAATATTAGGTTAATTCAGATTTTTTATTATAGTGTATTCATATTTTCTTGACTGATAAAATGTTCTGTGCAAACTATATAACACAGTAATATGTAACTAAATATTATCATATAACTAGTTACTGCAGTTTTTATGGTCTCATATCACAAAAGTTTATCTTACTGTTAAAGTCCATCTATTGGAAATATGGATTTGTGCCAAATTTAACATTCTTTTAATTTCTTTTAGTGTTTGGGTACTTGTAGCATTATACTTTTTGATCTATTTTCCATAGTATACCAACGCTATTTCACATCTTAATTTGTAGAGCATGTTTAGTTTATTATTCCCACTTTGATTTTTACTTCGCACAAGTTTTTTCATAAGCACTTTATTTTACATGTGAATTATCAAACCCAGAGAGATAAAAAAAATTGCCCCATGTTGTTAAGATTAATGAGAAGAAGCAGATCCAGATTCAGGACTTAGTTTCTCCATTTCTGTGAGTGCCTGTGGATTTACAGTTAAGCTTAGTTATTGCATTAATAGAGTGTGATAGAAAGGAGGATAATTAAAAAAGTTAGCTCTAGTATGTATATTTTAATCTTTAAATATTACGGTGGACATGTGTTTTGGTAATTTGGTCAGCAAAATTGACTGTCTAGATTGACCTCACTTCAAAGAATCCATAAATGTTTACATAATACTTATTAATACTTACTAGACATGCTTGAGGCATTTTATATGTAAACTTGGTTAATATCTCAACCACTCTTAATGGTACTGTGGGGTTTTCCACACTGAGGTACAGAAATGTTCAGTGCTTTGCCCAGCATTTCATAGCTGGTACGTGGTGAGTCAGGGATTGTGCCAAAGCTGTGTGGCTTCAAGACCCATGACCCATGTAAACCTGACCCCCAGTGGAAGCAACTAGGGGAAATTGTCATAAAACTATGATAGTAAATAAAAAGTATGTTATTCCTGTGAGAAATTTGTGTAAATATTTGAGTTTTTCAAACAACCGATAACTGTTTCTTCCCAAAGGAATCCATTTCAGTATTGATTTTATGCACACTCGTTGGCTTTCTGTTGCGGCCCTGCACTAAGTGTTACGCGGCCCATCTCCTTTAGTTTGCAGTCGTTCTGAGGAAGTGTGTAGGGTGCTGAGTTCCACCAGGGCAGGGTTTACCTGCCTTGTCGACTGCTGTAACTCTGGTGTCCGGAGCAGTGTCTGAGACATTGGAGATGCTCATTGAATAATTTTTTTTAACAAATATGTTGTAGCATTTTTACCAGAGGAACCAGAAAAGCCTCTGAAATTGTTGTGACTCCATTATGCTGCTGTGATCAACAGGAATCGGACTTGTGGTTGGCCATATTTATAAACAGTGGAGAATCAGAATACAGGCCTGGATATGTTACTTGTGCTCTTGTGTGGCATTGCTGTAAGGATTTGGATTTAGGCCTGTGAGCAGTGAGGGTGTGCTGGAAGTTTTTGAGATGACAGAGCAGCTTTAGGAATGCAGCTCTCAAGGATGTGTCATGTAAATTGAAGTTGTTTAATTGACTTCAACAATGGAAATTAAAAATGTTCAATGTTAAAGTAGTTAGTTGAACAGTTCTGTTTTGTCCCCACAACACAGCCAAACCATTGAGCATATTATCAAACTGGTGGAAGAACATGGCAGTGGGGTCTGGTGGACTCTTCCTCCTGAGCAGCTTCTCCCTGAGGCGGTCTTACAGCAGGTAAGTTCCTGTGTGTCTTACATGACTTCATAACGACACGAGTGATGGTTTGGAGTTAAAAGGTAGTTACATTGTCATGTAAAGGTAATGAGTTTAATCACCATGAATACAGACCCCACGCAGTTGAGAGAAAACACCTTTACCTTTGCTCTGCTGTCGAAGCTTGGTGTTTCATATGCCGGGGGAGTGTGTTACCTCGATGAGGACCACTGTGGATTGTAGTTGTTCAGTCACCATGAGAGCAGTGCCCAGCACTGGAACCGTAGGGTCTGCAGTAGAGCTACTGGGTGCATCACACATCAGAAAAACCCAAATTGCAAGATTAATCTCAAGAAAATCGGATCAGTTTATAGTTATATTAAGAAAAGTGTAGTTAAGTTGCCAAGTCCCTTTAAGGTGCAGTTGAGGTAATTGTACTTAGTTGCAAATGCTTGATGTTCTGAATTTCACTTTAAAATGTGAATTTACTGGTGGTATTTACTGTATAGATTGTGAACTTTTGGTAATTAAAATGCTTTTACATTGTCTAGGTGGGTGGCCGTGATGCCTTGGAATACGCTCCAGGTCAGGATATTTTGGATATCTGGTTTGATAGTGGGACTTCGTGGTCTCATGTTCTTCCAGGTAACTTTAAATGACTGTATTCTGGTCAGTGCCACTCATGCAGTTCTGAAAACACATAAATGTTACTTAGAAGAAATCTTATTATCAACTCATTTTTTTTTTTTGTCTTACCTGGAAAATATGTTGCTGTAATATAATATTAGATCTGGAAGGGCCCGTGGAGAGATTATTTAATCCAATGATTTCTAAACTTGTCTCCCGAAATTTTAAATAAAATAACAATACGTAATATACATTTATAGGGCCTCCCTGTTAGTGCAACGGGATAAGCACAGCGCTGTGGAGTTGTCGGCAGCTGCGGCGCGCAAGTTCGATGCCCGGCCGGGGATATTCCCATATGGTGCGGCAGACCTCTCCTGCCTCGCCCGCTGCTCCCCTCAGCAGTGTATTTCAGTAGGGGGGCTTGTTATGCCCCCCACTCTGTGTCTGGTGAACCCTCTCACCACCCCATACCTCTGGCCTGCACCCCAGCTTGTATGCAAAAATAAATCTTTAAAAAAAAAAATATATATATATATATAAAATACATTTACATAAAATCTCATACATGGGAATCTTTCTTGTCTCTACCACGTCGACTCTGACAAAACAAAAACCCTAGTTCTGTATAAGAAAGTTTGGAAATCACCGAATAGTCTGACACCATCAATTTTCAAAAGAAGCAGTGAGTTTGAATTAAGATAAAAGAGGCAAGTCAGACACCCTGCTTTTCTGTTCGAGTTCTTTTATGCTGTTGTACTTTGTAGTTTTGTGGCTTTCCCCCTTGCTACACAGTGGTTTGTACTACATCTAATTGAGGTGATTTGACATCTCCATATTTCCTTGAGAGAATACATTATTGCAAAATAAAACTGATTTTGAGCTTAATTCTTCATCAGGATCTAATGTTTAACAAGATGAATTTGGTGATTATGTAACATACATAACTGGTTTCACTTTTCACTGACAGTATTTATAGCAGAAAGAGATTTGACTTATGAATTTTGATGTCTTGTCCAGTACCTGTTTCTTTATGAATTCAAGGTCAAGAGAACTTAATAAATTGAAACTCAGTCTTTCTAGAAGACAATGACATTTTTAAAAATAAATTTATTTAAAGATTTATTTTTTTTTATTTTTACATACAAGCTGGGGTACAGGCCAGAGGCGTGGGGCGGCGAGAGGGTTCACCAGAGACAGAGCGGGTAGCAGAACAGGCAGATCAGAAACACACTGCTGAGGGGAGCAGCGGGCGAGGCAGGAGAGGTCTGCCGCACCATGTGCGACTCTCCCTGGCCGGGCATCGAACTCGTGTCTCCGCTGCCAACAGCTCTACAGCGCAGTGCTTAACCGCTGCGCCACCAGGGAGGCCCTAAAAATAAATTTATTTATTTTAAAGATTTATTTATTTATGCATACAAGCTGGGGTGCAGGCCAGAGGTGTGGGGTGGTGAGAGGGTTCACCAGAGACAGAGTGGGGAACAGAACAGGCAGATTAACTGAAACACACTGCTGAGGGGAGCAACGGGCGAGGCAGGAGAGGTCTGCTGTGCCATGTGGGAATCTCCCTGGTGGGCATCAAACTCACGTCACACCAGGGAGGCCCGACAACGACATTTTTAAGTCTATTATGGATAGGTAATGGCATACTGTATTTCTAAAACATTCTTTCAACATTTACCATTGTTTATAAAAATTGATAAATTTTATGTATTTTTTGGAATAGTTTTAGGTTCATAGCAAAGCTCAGTGAATAGTAGAGTTCCCATCCCCCTAGACCTCCTCTGCCATAGCGGCCCCGCTGTCAACATCCTCTACCAGAGGGGTCCATTGGTTATAGTTAAATTGGCATTGACATCATTATTGCCAAGAGTTCGTGTTGACATAGAGTTAATTCTTGGCTTTGCACATTCCTGTGGATTTTGACAAATGTGTAATGATCCGTATCCATCATTATAGTCCCACACAGTTGTACTCTCTTAATCTTCTTTCCCCCTTTCATTTCTCCCTCCTGCCAACCCCTGACAACACTGATCTTTTCATACTCTGTACTTTTGCCCTTTTCCTGAATGTCTAGTAGTTGGAGTCATCTAGTATGTACCCTTCTCACATTGTCTCAAGTATTCAGAGTTCCTTCAGGCCTTTTGCTGACTTAGAGCTTTTTTGTTTTCTCTGTGCTGAATGGTCTGTTGTCTAGGTGTGTCCCAGTACCTCATCCATTCACCTGCTGGACTAATCAGTGATTCAAAATGCTTCATTTCTTTTTTTAAACAAGAAATAACTTGAATAGACATGATCATTGTTGTAAATAGAAACTTAAATTTGTAATTTAGATCACAAATAACTTTTAAAGTTTGCCCTCTTAATACATATACAATACTGCTTTAAAAATAGCCTAATTTTTAAAATAATTATATGTTAGAAATTTGGTAAATATTTTGGTTTAAATTGTTTTTCATTTTTTAGGCATAAAAAAGTTAGAGGTAGTTTTCAATCCTTTGGGCAGTTACAGGAATCTTTCCTGGAGAAACAATCAGATGGGGGGAGGAGGATGTGACACGGTGCCCCACAGTCTGCCAATAGGAAGGGGTGGCACATGTTCACCCAGGCAGAGATAGGTAGCCATTGAGTTGGTTCTTGGGAAATTATCTGTGGGCATGGGAAGTTTCATGGAGGGGCATGTGGAATTTAAAAACGTGCAGAGTACCCAAAAGCAGGATGCAGTGAAAGTCTTGATTTGCAAGCAAATGACAGCGAGACTATGATTTTCTTGAATTTCTCACCATTTTACAAATTTCCTAAATTGAAAGTGTCCTTTTGTTGGGACTTTTGTTGTCCGTTAGAACAGGAAGTAGTCCCAATAATTATTTACGGGATTTTACAGTAATTGTGCAGTGTACCAGTCCTTGAATTTGTGCTTTGTATTTTTTCACTAAGACTAAATTTCTCATCTTCACTTTGAAAGTTCTATAAGCGTTATTTTTCTCGTTTCCTGTCCAGAATTTACTATCATAAAACTACCTCCTTCTCTTCTCCACTGATTTCACACACCACTTGAAAGACTCTTGCTTTTTGAAATTTTCTGGGGCTACTCTTCTTTTTCAGGTTTATATTTTCCTTTTACCAAGTAAAAAGAATTCAGTATATTTCAGACAGGGAAAAGATACTGAGATTTGACTGCTAAAATGAATTAGCTGTTTGCATTTTGCTATTTGGAGTTTCTTGGATGTAATATATATTTTGTTTAATTTCGTGCAATTATGGAATGGGCCGATGTCCTCTCATTTTGTTCAGATGTTAATGTATATGTTCTAGGACAGGATCATAGGCATTTATTTTTAAAATAGCTTCAGGATAATGAATGATATTTTTGCAAGTATTCTGTCATAGAAAAACGGGAAAAAAAATATACCAGGAAGACTCTTTCATAATCCTCCATCAGGAGATATCAGAGTGTCCTTTATGATATATCCTAATAATAATTAACGTTTACTGAATGTTGACTGTGTCTTAAACATTGTCCTAAGCATGTTATAGTACTACTTTAATCTCTGCAACAACCTGGCAAGTAAATTTTAGTGTTTCCCTCATTTAGTGAAGAGGAAATGGAAGCACGAAAGGCCAGGCTGCGAGCCACTCCAGGGTCTGGGCCAGGCAGCTGCAGATGCTTTCATCCTGAGACTTGAAGTCCTGAGGCAGCAAGTTTTCTTAAAACTAAATAAATTAGAGCTGGCAAAGATTTGTTAGAATTAACCGCCATACAAGTGGAAATTTATTTCTACGCTCTATTTTATTCCACTGTTCAGTGTAAGACTTAATTTTTCTTTTTGAGCAGTTTTAGGTTTGTAGCAAAATTTAGGGGAACAGAAATTCCCCAAATGCTCTCTGCCCCACTCATATAGTGTCCCCCATTGTCAGCGTCCCATCAGAGGGGTCCATTTGTTAAAATGGATTAGCCTCATTTACACTGCACGGTGATCCAAAGTTGATAGTTTACATTAGGGTTCACGCTTGGTGGCGTGCATTCTGTGGGTTTGGACAAATGTGTAAGGATATGACAGGATAGTTTATAATATGACAGGATAGTTGCACTGTGCTAAAATCCTCTATGCTTTACCTGTCCCTTCCTCCCCTCAGCCCCTTTAGCTCCTTGACTTGTGTTTTTTTTTTTTGCCATTCTTTTTATTGGGTCATTGTCAAATAGAAGTTAATTTGCTCTTTCGATGTTCTTTCTTTTTTTCTATTTGATTTCTTTGTTGTGCATGCTCTCTGATGCCAGATTGTCAAGGTTTAGAATCTGCTTTACTGCTTACTCTCTGCATAAGCTGGGGCAAGGTAGAAACTCTCAGTGTCTTCACTTTCATCATAAAAGTACTATGAAAGTCAAATGAATTAACATAAAATTCAGCAAGTTTTTCTTGAATTAATAATGCTATTTGCATAAAGGATGTCTCTGGAAATACTTATAATTATGAACTAGTTCCTAGTTTAGATAGTGTTTTTGGGACACTATACACTGAGTTGTGATTTGGGACACTATACACTGAGTTTATTCTCTTTACCTTGATGAATTGGCAATGAGGATAACTGCCTGTGTGAATACAATCTACGCATTGGGTATAGCATGATATGATTAATATGATGGCATGTGTTAATATAATTTAATTTTTTTTTTTAGGTTCTGAACAAAGAGCAGATTTGTATTTGGAAGGAAAAGACCAGCTTGGGGGTTGGTTTCAGTCTTCCTTATTAACAAGTGTGGCCGCAAGGAAACAAGCACCTTTTAAGTAAGTCTCTCCCTGAGTGAGGCCAGTCAGCACACAAAACTGCTGCCTCTTGGCCGCTCACCGCATGAGGACTTGTGCTGAGTAACATGCACGACGAATGCTCCCCTTACTCACTTGTACACCCCCTGTCCTGAGAAAAATGAGGTTGAAGTAAAAAAGACAATGGCATTACAGAGAAGTCTTCTCACTGTGATACAGATCATTACTCCCAGAAGCGGGGGCCTTGGAGGGTGCCGGGAGACGAAGCCCCGATCTCGGGATGGAGGAAGGGCTGCTCTGGGGCAGAGAAGAGCTGAGCTCCACAGCCTTTCTGTGCAGTGCCCACGGCGGCTAAGGAATGGACACATTCCTTTATGAATGCTAGCAAATTACAGATTCTTTATAGATAATTGCTTTCCTTATTCAAAGGTGCAGATAGACGTTCTAATCAGCAAGATTCTTCAATAACTTGAGATTTGCTCTCTTGCAACAGCCCACTGCAGAATCTTTGCATGTTGTTTCTTGTATCACTTGTTTTTAAAAACCAATGGAGCAGCAGATATTTCTCTCAAGTTGTCTTTTTCAGGATAGTTTCAAGATGATAACTGTCCTTTTTAAGACATACTTTTTCCTTGTTAGTTTTAATGATTAAAATGAGTGATAATAGATGTTCAGGAATGTTTTTTTCAGTGGATGGAATCATCTAAACTGTTCCTTTGATTAGAGGTGATACTGTTTAGCAATCATGATGAATAAGCTGCTGAGAAATAGACTTCCTTGTAGAAAAGCTTTCATATAGAATCTGTCAAGAAAAATCTATTCAATCTTATTTTCATGTCAAAATCATACTCTTTTTAAACTCTTAACATCTTTAAGAAGATGGTCACAATTCTGTGTATTATCATAACTCTGGTTGTCATCTTAAGGACTGTGGTGGTTCATGGATTCACCCTGGGAGAAAAGGGGGAAAAGATGTCCAAGTCTCTTGGAAATGTCATTGACCCTGATATCGTCATCAATGGAGGAAAAGTAGGTGATTACCTGAAGCTTTTCTTTTTTTTTTAAAGATTTATTTATTTATGCATGCAAGCTAGGTGTAGGCCAGAGGTGGGGGATAGTAAGAGGATTCACCAGAGACAGAGTAGGGAGCAGAACAGGAAGATCCACTGAAACACACTGCTGAGGGGAGCAGCGGGAGAGGCAGGAGAGGTCTGCTGCGCCATGTAGGAATCTCCCTGGCCGGGCATCGAACTCGCACTGTAGCTGCCGAAGGCTCCACAGTGCTGCACTTAACCCGTTGTGCCACCAGGGAGGCCCCAAGATTTCTTTTTTTTTAAGTTAAGTTGGTGGCGGAAACTCTTCAATATAGCTACCCAACGTTAAAAAAAGAAAAAACAAACAAAATCCCCACTGCCATCTTCCATACCAGTAGTGGCAGCCATATTGACCCTTAGATCTGGACTCTTAAATAACACGATTCTAATGAAGAGAGGTGCTGAGCTTTGGCTCTTTTTCCTCATTTCAAGTCTGAATCTCAGATCCTGACCCAGCATATTCCTTTTTTAATTGTTTGAGCTTTTAAAATTTGTAAGCTCTAGTTTTATGCTTAAATGGAAATTATTGCCACTTCTCAATGCATGTTTTGTTACTATATTCTTGGAGTGTAAACTCTTTCATACACTTAAAAATAAGTCGTTAATGAACGTCATATCTGGGATGCTGATATCTTGGTTTATTTTAGATGTGCTGTCAGAAAAGAAAGCCTTTGTCTGTTATTTTTACTCCTTTGGCTTTTTACTGCCCTCATGTCCAGTAATGGTTTCTCTGTAATCACTGTTAGGGCACTGTGAGAGGGAAGGAGGAGCTCAAGCACCCGCTGTAACAGGCAGGTGCAGACAGGGTGAGGGCGAGTTGACTTGCCGGCGTCTGGTTGTGAACAGGGCTGGCGAGCGGACTCTTCTCCAGCCCCATCACACTTCTCGGGCAGCCTGAATTCTGAGGTTGCCAGCCCTTATTCATCTCAGTGCAGACATATTTTATGCTCATACTGTGCTCAAACATTTCTGAATAGAAAACATACCTAAAATATGTGTTTACCTAATTGAATGAAAGTCATTTGTTTCTTTTATTCCTCAATGAAAAGGACCAAACCAAAGAGCCTCCCTATGGAGCAGACGTCCTTCGCTGGTGGGTGGCGGAGTCCAACGTCTTCACTGAGGTGACAGTTGGCCCATCTGCACTTAATGCTGCCAGAGATGATATTAGCAAGGTCAGAGTCATTAGTTGTACTTCTCAATACAAACGTTTACTCAGACATTATTAAAATAAATGAGACATGTTTGCACCTTGGCACTGTAACACTGAGGGAGTTCTCCATATGTTGTTTAAAAATATCCTGTTTATTAAAAACACTAGTAATACTAGTTCATATAAAAATAGCTTAATATGTGCTCAGTGATCTTTCACATTTATTCCATTTATCTTTATTTTCACCTATACATTTTTACTTTCAGGTGAATAAACTGGGCCACTGAAAGGTGCTTAAGGTTTTAAATAATGAAAATTCAGCCTTTATGTGTAATGGCTAGGGGTGGTTTCTTTTAAGTGGGCTGTTGAAATGAGTTTGTTTTTTTGCATTTTTAGTCTTATTTAGGAATGATATAATTTGAAAAGTATCCCATTAATAAAGTAACCTGTGTTAAATAAAAATTAGAGACTTAAGAAAGCTTTTAGGTAGGAATTGAAAGCCTCATTTTTTTGTTTTTGTTTGTTTTTGACTGCTATTTTTTTTCTCTATCAATAGCTTAGGAATACACTCCGCTTCCTTTTGGGAAATGTGACTGGTTTCAACCCAGAGACAGATTCTGTCCCAGTCAGCGACATGTATGTCATTGACCAGTACATGCTGCACTTGCTGCAGGATTTAGCAAGCAAGGTACGTGGGAGTCAGTGACCTTGTGGAAAATACGAAGACCAGCACTGTTGTTCACTGAAGTCTGTGTTGCCTGAGGGGAAAAACCTGACTAGACATGGTAGCTACAGCTCTGAGAGAAGTTAAATTTGACAAACACCACACATTCTTATGTCACTCCTGGGTATAAAGTGACAATTTCCTTCTAGTCTCTCAAAACTAGAGAAGAGCTGGTGGGAACAGCCGGCCCAGGGCGCCCCTCCTGTGGCATTTCTCTCGGGAGGAGCTCTGTACTCTCATAGGAGGAGTAAAGTGGAGCTGTGCTTTGTTTATCTGTAGATGTACACCTCAAGGTACAGAAATGGAATGACTGCTCCTGTGTGACTTGGAAGATAATTCGTATTTTCTCAAAAAGTGGAAGTGCAGCTGCTTCTGTGTACCCTGAAATTGGGGTGATGAAAGATGTTTGCCCAATTTTACTTTCCAGGCATGAGTGAGGGAATGTTGCCCCCACACATACGATTTTAAGTGGTGTAGTTACATCATTTTAAAGCTCTTTGGGGGTGTGTGTGTGTGTGTGTGTGTGTGTGTGTGTTCCACAGGAGACTAGTCAGTATCTTCTTAGGGTGGTCAAACTTGATATCCAGAAGTGACACATAGAAAACCTTTAACAGCTCTTATTCCTTGTATGTTTTGTCTTTGTCCATTCTTACAAACTTTAAAAGGAACATGTTTTACTTATGATGACTTGCGTTTTCATTTCTTATCCCACTTTCCAAATGTTTTTGGCTTTGTCCCCTAGATTAACGATTCATACAAACAATACGATTTTGGAAAAGTTGTTCGACTGTTGCGAGCATTTTATACCAGAGAACTCTCTAACTTTTATTTCAGCATAATCAAAGATCGGTATGTATGACTTGGGTATTTAAAGGCTCAACAAATATTTCTTGAGTGTCTGCCTCCTTGCCGCTGAGACACAGTGGTTAGCAGGGCAGGCAGGCAGGGTCATGGGCCTAGAAACCAGAGTCCCCCGCTGAAGAGGAATCTGTCCCACCGCTCACCAGCTTTGTGATTTGGGGCATCTTAGCCCATTCTCACAGCTGCTTTAGGGGAACATTGGCGTTGCTGATACTCTTATGTGATGAGAATGAAAACAGATTATGTTCTTAATGCCATTTGGTAAAGTTACGTGCTCAGTAAGAGCTGCTAATATGAGAACAGTGTTTATTTGCAAATCTCAAGAGGCTGGTGGGGGGGCATACAGGCAGTTACTACTGTAGTAATGCTGTAGTGAACGTAATGTTCTTTCAGAGGTTGGAGTTGACTTTGTGTTGTAAACGGGGATGGTGCCGTCCTTAGAATAACTGGGCCAGTGAGCAGTGCCAGCCCCAAGTCACCTCCATGTAAGAACTGCAACTCCCCAGCTCCCCTTTTCAGCAGCTGGACAGGTCACATGTCAAGTGTTGCCAGCCCGCTGGTTAGTTGTGCTGTGACAGTCCTCGAGACTCTGGCTGCCCTCTAGCTGAAAAAGATCAGGCATTATACAACAACTGAGTGTTAGAGGACGCTGGCACACCTGGGCGGAATGAAATGGAATAGAGGGATGTTATCAAAAAACTGTGATAGACTCTTTTGCTTTTTGATTACATGACTAAAGTCATAGGATTAGCCATAGCAAGATTGGCAGGAGTAACACATAAGGCGTTGTCAACTGCTGAATTGGTTTTTCCTATTAGGCTTTACTGTGAAAATGCAGATGAGCCCAAGCGACGCTCTTGTCAGACTGTGCTCACTGAGATTTTGGATGTAATCGTTCGTTCTTTTGCACCCATTCTTCCTCACCTGGCTGAAGAGGTGTTCCAGCACATACCTTATGTCAAAGGTATGGGATACTTCATTTGTTCTCTAAATGGAAAAGATTTCTGACGAGGATACAACTTTCAGTTTCATCTGCTTCATCTCAGGGGTTCTTACTCATCCACAGTGATGCTTTGTGCCTGGTGTTTTGTGCCATTCAGTAGCTTCTGCCCCTGATTGCACAGTGTGATGAATTTCAGGATGGCCTTTGGGCCACCTTGCAGTGCTTTCTGAAATGTAGTGTAGTAGCAGCTTGACTACATTGAGAAGTCACTGTTTCTTAAATACTTGTATAACATGTTGGGAACTTACTTTGCGTCTCATTAAAACAAGTATCTCTTTATAAAAAGTAACTTTATTAATAGTTTACTCTCTCTGACTCTATTAAAATTACAGAAAATCAAAAGCTACAGACATTTAAAAAGGAAACTTCATTTTTCTATCTAGAGCCCTACTACTGTCACTGTGGGGAGGCTTCTTTGTTGTAAATTCTAACTTCCACTGATAGAAAATATTTGGTGGTTACTGGTTTATGTATATGTCAATGAGTTTACTTTTTCCCCTTTTCAAAAGAGCCCAAGAGTGTGTTCCGTACTGGGTGGATCCGCACCAGCTCCATCTGGAAGAAGCCGGGCTTGGAGGAAGCGATGGAGAGCGCGTGTGCAATGCGAGACTCCTTCCTCGGAAGCATCCCTGGCAAGAATGCAGCTGAGTATGAGGTTATCATTGTCATAGAGCCTGGGCTCCTTTTTGAGATAATAGAGGTGAGTGAGCAATAGTCGGTGCCTTTGAAACGGTGTTAATATTATACAACTTCACTTGAAGTTTGTATTTAAAATCATTGTGTAAGATTTTTTCAATTTAGAAATTAGGATTTCTGTCTTCTGATACTATCACTGATTCCTGTGTCCTGCTTCTCTGTACTCCTTTCCCTTCTGAAAAAAAAACACTCTGGGGCTATTTATAAGCTGGGGTCAGGAAGGTACAATAAAGTTGCACTTGCAGAGCAAGCTCTCAGGACCACTTAGGCTAAAGGTGACATACAAACCCATGGCAGTAATATCAGAATACACAAAAAGGGGGAGTTCTGTGGTAAGGAACTGACTCTGAGAGTTTTATACATCTGGACCAATTCAGAACAAATCCCAAAGTTTCTTCCATCTTTTTCTCAGGAGATGTGGATAAACTTCATTTGCTCCAGCAAGTTAGCTTGTCATCTCAAAGCATCATCCTACTTTATTTCCAAAAGGACCATCAGAATTTCTTCTTGGAATTCTAAGTGGTTGATTGATCAGATTGGCTTATCACTTAACATTTGACTCAAGAATTTTCACCAGTTTTAGAGTTCAGAAGAAAATTGGCAATAGATATATATTTTATAAACTTGTCTAGTATCAAAGTTTTCTTAAAAAAAAAACTTTGCATTTGGTTGTTAAGAGTTGAGACTTGAAATAGCTAGTAGGTATAAGGTTATTGATCACGTAACATGGAATTTTGACATAATAGTCACATTTTAGAATGTCCAAGTTGGGAAGCTGTAGGCTTTTCATTGAGTGAGCAAACTGAGGACTATTCAAAGTAGGACCTGGTGGTGGCCTACTTCCCTACATATCAGATTCCTTTGACTTTCTATTTCCAAGTAATAAATGGAAAAAGAATACAGCTTATTTGCATCATTCATAGTGAGAAGAACTACTCTGAGATGTAAAAAATGAATCTATTTTCTCTAAATACATTTTATACAAAGTAGCTGTCACAGGGAGTCTTGACTAATTGCGTGAGTTGGTTAAAACCAAATTAATCTTCTTGAATCTCCAGTTTTCTCATGAGCTGTTTTTAAGGACTGTTTACATTACTTAGCTCAGAGACTCATTTTGAAGATTAAAACTATAGCGAAAAATATGAAAGTGTTAGTAGCAAACACCCAAATCATTGTACTTGAGAGTTCTGTGCCTTGTGTGGTCTTGACCACCAGTCTGATTGTTCTGATGGTATCTCAAGGCCTCTCTAGTGCAGTAAGCAGGAAGTGGGCAAATGTGGGCTCTAGGCTGACTGACCTGGGCTGGCTTACAGCGCCACCACAGCTGCTGGTCAGAACCCTGGGCAGCTTCGGCTCTCTGGGCCTATTTCTCGGTTAAGTGTGGATAAACAACAGTGTGTTGTGTCGAAAAATAATGAAAAATTAGCATTTAGCAAAGTGGACATACCTGGTATAGAGCATGTTCAGTTACTGTTGGACATTTCACTTAAAACCTTTGTAGTAAGAATTGATGTATTTAATAGTATTGGCCCAGGAACTACTGGTACCAAAGCGTTCCTCACTAAACACAAGAATTCGCAGTGTCTATTTCTGTAACCCCAGTTTATGGTAGTTCAGTGGGTTACATTCACTGCTTGCTCCCCAGATGCTGCAAGCTGAGGAGACTTCCAGCACCTCTCAGTTGAATGAACTGATGATGGCTTCCCAGACAACTCTGCTCTCTCAGGAACCACGAGCACTGCCTGCAGATGTAATTGAGCTTAAAGGGACATTCCTAATCAACTTAGAAGGTGAGGAGGTGGGGAGAGTCAGTGTTTCCTGGAGAAGGCATGTAATTACAGGCCCTCTCCAACCTTCCAGCGGACTTCATGTGTTCTAAAGGCAGTTGTTTGCTGGACATCTTTCTATGGAGACAGTGGCCAACTTTCTAAAGCAGCTCTCTGGAGTCCTACCTGATAATCTTGGGAATGAGATGAGGGTTGAAGAGATTTTCCTCCTTGTCCTGGGACTGAATGTCGCTGTATTTGAAGTTGGTAGCCTTACTCCTGTTTGGCTCCTCTGGTTGGTGGTGCACTAATACTGCCTAGCCCGGCTGTCCTTTCACGTTGATTCTAAAATACACTGTGCACAACCCAAATTAAGATGATTATGTAGCCATTTTTAATGAGGGGGGTTAATGTTTTATCGAACTCTTTGCTTCAATGGTATCTTAAAAGCAACATTCTGTAGCTGATAAAGTATTTTTCTCAACCTAATTCATTTCTTATGGATGGAAATGAAGGCAGAGTGATGTTACCAGAATAACATGCAAATAATCTGAGAAAAGTGGTGCTGCCTGTGTTTTTCATAATAGCTCTAGGTACTAGGAGGAGGTGGGAGGTGAATTTAGAAGCATCACTTTACATTTGAGGACTGGCAGCAATGACTGGACTAGTTTCTGGCTTAACTTGCTTTTTAAAATATTAAGATACCTCCTTTGTGCAATGACTTAGACATCAAACTGACAACATAGTAATGAAAGCAGATTATTTTCTAAGTGCATTGAAGTGAAATTTTTGTTTCCTTTTTTTTTGTCTGTATAATTTGATTTTTAAAAATTGGTAATTAAATAATTAGAACTCTGCCTGGATTAAGAGCTAGTGGCCTGCTCTGCCCAAGTACAAACAGAACTCAGTGACTCTTGAGATAAACAGTTCATGTCTCAGGCTGAGATTCCCCAATTCTCCCCAGCAGTCAGGCTATGCAGTCCACTGCCCTGGCCATTGATGCAACGTGACAACAGCTGCGTCCCAGAGCCTCCCCTGAGCAGGAAGGAGCTGACTCTCAAGAAGGGGCTCCTGCAAACCTAGTTAAGGGCTAAGAGCTAGGCAGGGGAGTGGCCTGTCAAAAACACTTTTTATGGATTTTTTCCTTCACAGGTGGTGACATTCGTGAAGAGTCCTCATATAAAGTGATTGTCATGCCAACAACCAAAGAAAAATGCCCTCGCTGTTGGAAGTACACAGCCCCGTCTTCAGATACGCTCTGTCCCCGATGCGCGGAGGTGGTTGGAAAGTAGCAGCTCGCTGGTGTGGACAGCTCTGCGCAGGACCCTGCCCGCCCCACCAGTGCTCACGGGGAGTTCAGACTGGGAAGGAATCCAAGATTCAGGGAATAAAGGAAAGCGCAAACAGTGAAGGGTGAAGGTCAGAATCAGAACAGTGTTTCCTGTAACTAGAAAAAAATGTATATACGTGCAGAAAAATAGATGCAGACGGGTGTCACGAACAGACGACGAGCGTGTGCACTGAGCATGCAAGATGCGCCTGAGCAGAAATGTTTTATATTTTACAAATTCTTTTGACTCCATATTTAAGTTCTATAATGTTTATAATGTTTAAAAATAAAGGCTTTCTGGAAAATTACTGACTGATGTTGGTACAATCAAGTAAAGAAATGTGGTTTTGAAGGAAAAGCGATACCTACCTTTGCCGTTAGGGATGAAGAGTAGTTTCCTTTGGTCTTACTAGAAACAGCAACACTTTCAGGATGTTAGGTGTGGTTGTTTTTGCGTAAGAAAACCAAGTTTGTTACTCTTTTATACAAGAAAGGGAAGAAATCTGCATACATTTGTGAATGTTAAGACAACATGGAAACTGAAATTTATTGACTGGTATACAGAAGCTCCCAACCGTGAACACAGAATAGCATATACAGGGTTAACTACTTTACAGTACATTACAGCAGGTAATAGAGCGTCTTATAAACAGTTTCTTACTGGGTTACAGTCGTTCTAGGAAGGGCTAATCCTACGCAGCAGAAATCTAAATTGCCTAAGTCCAAGAGCCCCATCCCGGCAGGGGAGGGTCTCGCTGCTGTTGTTGAACTTACTCATCTCCTATAATGGAATGAAGCATGGCAACTTCTAAGTGGACGTGATACTCCACGTAAGCTAATTTTGTTAAATCCGGGTTTTGTGATGCTTAAATTGCAATTCATCAAGTAAAGCAACTTAAATGTAACTTACTTTTGCAGAAGAAAAAATTTCACCTTGATATTTTTAACCAAAGTACAAAGCATTTAGAAGCATGGTGCTGTGTCTCTGACTCTTCTAGTTCTACCTCTAAATACAACCTGTAGTGCAAAAGTTAGGAGTATTTGAACACTTGTTTTCCTTGAGCAGTATGCAGTGGCATTTAACGGTACGTACTGAAGAAAGGCTTGCAGAGGGCTGGGAGTCTGTCTAGGGAAAGGCTGCTGCTCATTGGCTTCCCATCAAACACTTCAGCAAGTGCAACAAAGCCTGTTTCAGAAACCACCTGTTTACTTAAGATCTAATTCCTTTACTTGTGGCTCTTTGTTATTATTAGAATATATACATAGTTATTAGGTATTTTTCCTTTCTATCAGGTTTATTTTAAAAGCCCTTGATGAAATGTTAAAATATTTAACTGTTTTTCTTAATAAAACCCAGAAGTCAATTCTAAAATTCTGTGAATGGCAGATTTTAAGATTACAAATCTACCCAGAGACTCAGTGATTTGATAATAGTTCCATGAGCCATATTTCAGCTTAATATGTATATGTCCTGTTGAGCCCATTTTATCTAAAATGCTTGTAAGTTACCCCTGCCCCAAAAGTGATAGTGGAATCGAAGTGAGGACCTGACTTCAACTTTGATCAGTGCCCCAAATTTGTAAGTGATTTTGTAAAGAGTGAGTATAGAAGCGACTGTAAAGCCAGCTGCCTCTACAAGGACTCATGACACTGTCTGGATGGGGCAGAGGCTGAGGTAGGACTGGCTCATGGTCCTTGACAGGGTCACTGCTGGACAGTGTGTGCCTCAGTCAGAATTATGGGCCCTCACTCAGAGTGAGGTTTAACAGCTAGACTCTGATTTGGATGTGATTTTTAAAATTACACCAGGATATACTCATACATCAGACTTTTTCCCTTATATCCCTGAAGGACACACCTCCAACTTTGTACAATTGCTAGAGTTGCCTTCTTACAAGAAGTGAAGAAACAAATTTCTGTATCACAGTGGGCTACTATGAGTAACGACTGTGTCCGTGATAGAGTTATCAAGAATTGGACTATATGGCTACAATCCAAAAACATACCATAACAAATACCGGGTATTTGTAGAGCTCAAAGCACTTTAGTTTTAATTTGGTTTTAATCAACAAAAACTCAGCTCTTGGACCGCTCTAGGCACTATAGGGTACAAAATTAGTTTTATATTCTTAACACTGCCGTGAGGTAGGTTTACTAAAGCTATAGTATCACTGAGCATTTCCTCTGCTGTTCCTAAGAACAGATAGCACTACCACATCCCAGAGTGGACATTTCTAAACACTTGTAGGAAAAACAAAGTTGGACTTAAAAATTTTATCATTCTTGGCCCTTTTTTTGTAAATAAATTTTACACAATAATGTATTTTTCACATTTACCTGGTGATACAGTCTTGGCCAAAGCAAGTCTTCGTTGTAATTTAACTTCGCTGTGTTGATTGCATCTCAGATTCTGAAATTCGGCAAGAACAGCAGGTTGAGGGCCCCATTTAATGTCTCTTCCGGTGACCTTGAACTCATGATTCCTCCTCAAGCAAGGTCAGCCTCCTCTGATGGCAGCAGCAACGACCTCTGGGAAAGGAGCGGTCAGCGTCCAGAATTGCAGGCGCAGCCCCCATGTGGGGTCACATGAAAGCACAAGCATTTCCCCAACATTTCGTAGAGGAGAGGGGATGTTTCTCGTTTTACTGTTGGAGACTAGGTATGAACACATTTACATTTAATTACATTTGAGTATGAAATATAGGATCTTTTAAGAACAAAGTTTAACAATGAAACTACTTAAAAATGATCAGTAAAATGTCTGTATTAGTAATAGTATAATTGGTATTGGCTTGTCTTCAGTATTAACCAAAGGAGTGGAATTATCCAGGACTGCTTTTCAAAAGTAATATTTTTATTTTACAAAATAAGACATACTCCCCCCATAAAATTCCAGATCTTACTATGTAGAATAACCATGCACTAATTATAGCCACAATTCTGGACAGCTGTCAGCAGCTGGGTGTCATAAAGTGGGCATAGATACGGCTTCCACAGCTTCCACGAGGTGCAAGGCTAGTGTGTACTGCCCATGGTTTTCTGGCAGAAGCTCCACAACTCTATGTACTAGTTTAGCTGTTGTTGCAATTGGCACTTCAGTGTTTTGAAGATCTTGAGGGTCCTGCAAATGGGACCAAAAAATAACCCATGAGTTATCTACAACAATAATTTCTCTTAAAGTGAAGTTACCAGGACAGTTATTTCCCAACATAAATACTTTTCTTGGAACTGAGTATCTTACAAATTTTCTTAATTAAAATTAAAAAGGCACTTGGGGAAACAGCCAGTCACCTTCTGGTTTCTCCCTGTTGGGCTTACCATTGCTTTCAGCCAAGTGCAGAGAGTGGGTGGCAGCCTGGCCAGCAGCTCCATGCCTTCCTTTGTTTGGGTGTGCAGGAGTGTGTGGGCCAGCCTCTGCCCGGTCAGCATCAGCAGCTGAGAGGCCAGGACCTCTTTGTCACGAACCTGGAGAATGGCCTGAGGAGACCAACACAGGCAAATACAGTGAGAGCTGACAAAGGCATTGCCCGGGAAGAGATCTCAGTCATTTTTGAGCTGTGGCCATGGCTACAAACTCAGCATTTAAATCCCAAATTTCGGGTCTCCCTGGTGGAGCAATGGGTTGAGCGCAGCACTATGAAGCTACCCACAGCCACTGCAGCACAAATTCGATCCCCGGCTGGGGAGATTCCCACATGGCACAGCAGACCTCTCCTGCCGTGTCTGCTGCTCCCCTCGGCGGTGTACTTCAGTCGATCTGCCTGTTCTGCTCCCCACTCTGTCTCTGGTGGATCCTCTCACCACTCCACACCTCTGGCCTACAGTCTAGTTCTTGTATGCATAAATAAATAAATCTTCAAAAAAATTTCCCAAATTTCTGCCCATCACATTTTTATCACCTTCTCTTTCAGTTCATTTTCAAGTTTTTGGCAAAGAAAGGGAATTGAATTAGGTGATAGCATAACTGCTCAAAACCCTCTAATGGCTTCTGAATGTGCTGGGTGAAATCCTGGGCCACAAGACCCTCTAGGCCTTGGCTAACCTCCACCCTCTCCTTGCTTACTGTATATGGTCAGCGTTTCTGGCCCTGAACTTTGCTGACCTTGTTCTTACCTCAGGGTCTGTGTACTACTATTTCTGCTGAGAGCACTGTTGCCCAGTTTTCTGAGTGCTGGTGGCCGCTTTCACTCTGGCGCTCAGTTCAAACATCACCTCTGATCACTCTATTATAGTGGCTTATATTTATTCATATGGGCCTGCTGGGCTTTTTTTTTTCCTTCACATTTATCTTTCAATACAAAATTGGCTGCTCTATTAAATCCATGAGGAAGGATTGCCTCCCTCGGCATGGAATAGGTCTGCCACACCAAGGAGTTTTACTAAACATGGATCAGTAACAGCTGTGATAAAAGTTTTGTGTTTAAATATTATATTGTTTCTATGCCTAGGAACTAACAAGAAAAAAAGGTAAAAGTTTACTACAGACTTTGGGCCTCCCTGGTGGCGCAGCGGTTAGGCACTGCATTGTGGAGCTGTCTGCAGCGGTGACATGAGTTCGACGCCCAGCCAGGGAGAGTCCCACATGGTGCGGCAGACCTCTCCTGCCTCGCCCGCTGCTCCCCTCAGCAGTGTGTTTCTGATCTGCCTGTTCTGCTCCCCACTCTGTTTCTGGTGAACCCTCTCGCCACCCCACGCCTCTGGCCTGTACCCCAACTTGTATGCATAAATAAATAAATCTTAAAAAAAAAAAAAGTTTACTACAGACTTTTGCTGATTCAATTTTACATTAATAGGGTCACGATTACCTCTTCTCCCAAGTGGTCGACTCCATAGTTGTAGAGCTCCCCCACGTAATGCCGTCTGACGACATCTTCACTAACTTGGAGGTGAAGGGCCAAGTACACAGCTAGCGCTGGCCAGTCTGGGTCATTCCCAAAAGGAGAAATCGGTACCTCCTCTGAGGAGTGTCTGTCCTTCATGACTGCATGCTGGGCCTGGACAGCTGCACTGACAACTTTCAGTAAGAACTTGAAAGTGGAGAAAGAAAGGGCAACATCTCAGTGTCCATCTCCAAGTCAAAAGTAATTGTTGGGCCTCCCCGGTGGCGCAGCGGTTGGGCGCTGAGCTGTGGAGCTGTCGGCAGCGGTAATGCGAGTTCGACGCCCGGCCGGGGAGATTCCCACATGGCGCGGCAGACCTCTCCTGCCTTGCCCGCTGCTCCCCTCAGCAGTGTATTTCCGTCTATCTGCCTGTTCTGCTACCCGCTCAGTCTCTGGTGAACCCTCTCGCCGCCCCAAGCCTCTGGACTGTGCCCCAGCTTGTATGCATAAATAAATAAATCTTTAAAAAAAAAAAAAAAAGTAATTGTTGACTTTTATGTCAATTAGAGTGGCTTTTCTATTGAAATTATCATGAGAGCATGTAGTTAAAAGGGAAACCAGATTTAAAAAATGTCTTGGATGTGGCTATCCTTTAAAGGACAGCCAGATACTGTTTTTTTCTCCAAGAAACAAAACCAAAATCCAGTCTGTAAATTACCTGTTGTCGCAGTAAGATAAAATTTGGATCCATTTCCCCACTAGGTAGTAACTGAATTGAAGTCAGGTCTTTGAAAAATGCATTTTTTCCCTAAAGAAAAAAGAGCTTTTTGAGTATGGATTAATATGAGGGGGAGGAGGTATTTTAAAATTTTATTTAATCAAGAAGTCACAGTTGGTCATTGTCCTTGAACAGTAACATTATAGCATTTTACTCATTTTTTTACATTTATCCAGTGTGGGGATGATAGTCATTAAGTTGCACCCCCCACTGCCCCTCCCCTTGAGTAGACTGGTGACACTGCTGACAAACAGAATCACACAGGTAATAAAGTTCTTCCAAGACTACTTAACAAAAGGACGGGGGCTTCTGCCCTGGGTGGCCAAACCTACTCTCACTGGCTCTGAGGGGAGCCCACTGTGAGCGCTTGAGGGAAAGCACACACGACTAGGTGCTGGATCCTGCCCTGCCCGGCCTTAACTCTCTGATGAGGGAAACTCAGATTCCTGACCCACAGAAATAACTTTTGTGCTTTCAGCCACTAAATTCCAGGGTAAGTTATTTTGCATTAACACTGGTCAACACTGAGATCGTTACTGACTTAAAAAGGCCCTAATCTGTAGTATCTTGGTGTGCTGAACATGAATATAACCCTGAAAATTTTTTATTAGCTCTCATTTTGAAGATATTTCATATAATTCATTTTATATGTTTCACCATGTAAATTTATCCAGTAGGACTGCAACAACATCCTAAATCAGCCTAGAATGATGTAATACTGCATCATATTGCATAATATCACCTTGCATACATCATCCAGAGTTGATTGCATCATTTTCTGATGCAATGCAATACTACTGCCAGGCGGCTGCTGAAACTAGCTGATGCCAGCAGTGCACTATAGAAAGCCCTGTCTGAAAGGTTGAGCACTGAAAATATTTCATACTTTGTGCGAGACAGTTTAAGCTACTGTTCCACAGAACTGTTACTATTTTATCCATTTAGGCACAATACAGAACAGTAAACCCTCAAGTGTGTTAATAGCGTGGACAATTTCTGCTCTATTTGTGGGTAAGTGACATTTGCCAGCCAGAAGAAAAGTATCACTTCTCAAGTGAAGAAGGCTTCTCATCTTTACTTCGGATGCAAGGTTGGTGACCGAGACAAGCCTTGGGCCCTGCATATATGCTGTGCTCCATGTACAACACAGCTTTCAGAGTGGTTAAATGGCAAAAGACCATCAATGCCATTTGCAGTCCCCATGGTGTGGAGAAAGCCAAGCAACCACATAAAAGACTGTTCCTTCTGCTTGGTTCCTCCTCTTTCCAGTGGAATAACAAAGGAAAAGAAGTCGAGAATAGTCCACTCAAACATTTGGTCTGCATTGAGACCACTTCCACATGGTGAGGAACATCCTATTCCAGAACCTCCAGCAGAATATTCTCTTGATTCATCTGATGAGGACAAGGGTGAGCCAACTGCTCTTCTCCTGTTTCATCAGCATGCAGTGATCCAGATTTTCACTGTGGTGCATATCAACCCCACACAGACTGACACAGGAAGAACTAAATGACCTGGTTCTTGATTTGGACTTAGCCAAGAACAAGGCAGAATTGCTAGGATCAAGACTCCAACAATGGAATCTTCTAGAAGAAGATGTCACAATGACTTTCTAGTGAAAGCGCCACCAGCAGTTGGAGCCTTTCTTCAGAAAGGAAAGTACTCTGATATTCTGTTCCGATATTGAGGGCCTCATGAATGCCTTAGAAATCACTCATGACCCACAAGAATGGGCACTATTTCTAGACTCTTCGAAACTGAGTCTTAAGGCTGTGCTTTTGCACAATGGAAACCGTCTTCCATCTATTCCAGTAGCGCATGCTATCCATAGGAAAGAGACATACGATAAAGCAGGTACTGAATTCCATTGAGTATAACAAGTACAGCTGGCATTTTGTGGTGATTTGAAGCCAGTTGCCCTTTCAATGGGATTGCAGCAGGGATATACAAATTACATGTGTTTCTTTTGTGATTGGGATAGCCAAGCAAGTGAACTGCACTACTTGCGGAAGGAATGGACTTGCCAACAAAATGTAACAGGTGGAGAGAAGAATATCCAGCACCCAGCCCTGGTCGAGGCTCACAAAATCCTGCTACCACCCCTTCACATCAAACTAGGTTTGAAGAAGAATTTCGTGAAAGCCATGGGCCTGACCTTGCCAGGTTTCCGATACCTGCATGAAAAATTTCCTCGACTAAGCAAGGCAAAGATAGAAGAGGGAGTTTTTGTGGGTGCTCAGATTCGAGAGCTCTTCAAAGATGACCGGTTCAACAACTTGCTGCAGGGTGATGCTAAACAAGCATGGAATGCTTTTCACCTAGTGTCTACAAACTTTCTTGGGAATGTGAGGGCAGAAAGGAACTAGCAGAAGACATGCTGATGCAGTACCAGAAACTTGGCTGCAATATGTCTCTAAAGATCCACATCCTTCATTCCCATCTGGATTTCTTCCCTGGAAATTGTCGGATGGTTAGTGATGAACATGGCGAACATTTTCATCAAGATACTGCATCAGTGGAACAAAGATACCAGGGAAAATGGTCCCCTACGATGCTGGCTGACTACTGCTGGACACTCCCCAGAGATGCTTCTGAACAGCTGTGCAAGAGACAAGCGAAGAAATCTAAGAAGTAGTCTATGACTTGATTTTTTAAAGGTATTAACCGTAGGCCTATTACTATTGGCATGTATTTCATGATGTAAACATCAATTTATTGCAGATTATAAAAAAGATTAGAGCCAAAATTAGAATTTGACTGTCATATTCATGTTGAGCACATACAAACTGATTGGAAATGACTAATTTTATTTCAGTAACATGACTTTTGTAAAAATTTGTTGACCAGTGTAATAGAACTAGTACTTAACCTATGCTAATTAAAAAAAACCCACCTGTTGAACTGTTAGAAAACAAACGTCTCAGAGCACAGGATTTCAGAAGTTCCTTGGTAGGAAATGCATCACAGAGCAAAGTTGAACCTAAGACTAGGTGCTTGGCCTTCCGTGTCCACCACCCCACCATCTTGGGGTGCTATTCTGTCATCTTCAACTAAATCATCCCAGATAGCATCTAATGAACATTCTAGACCTACTTGTCCCTTTACTAGTGAGAAGTAGCCAGCAACCCATTGAAAGTTTTTTTTCAAACCCTCACCCATAAGCTGTCACTTTCTGGTTAAGAAACTAATTCTGGCTGGTAACGGCAAAGCTAGGGTTCTGTTTTAGTAACCAAACCACACTGCCTTAGGTCCCCTCAGCAGCGCGCAGAGAGCACACTCACCGTGTTCCTCTAACTACATGTCTGTTTTTGCACAGTTGCTTCTGAGGGGAATACTGAGACACCCTTTATTTTGGTTTTTACAATCTTGAAAGATAATCCATATTTATAAATTTAAGTATTAAACTTCTAGTCTGCTTGTAAAAGTAACCTATTGAGATCTAATGTTACGGTTACTTTTTAGAAAAGATTTCTTAAAATGTACCTTTGTTTATATTTTCCCTTAAACTTAATGTGTCTAAAATCTTTCTGCCTGTGCTTCCTTGTGAAAGCCCAGCATGAAGTTAACTCGAGCTCTTCTCCCTGCTTGGCTCTACCCATCCTGTCCTTAGGCTACCAACTCCTCCAAGTCCACCATGATTTCTGTCACTTGTCCCCATTCCGCATTCTCACCAGCTCCTAACTCCAGTGGTTGCCAAACTGTCAACCCAAGTCTTACACAGTGCCTCATGTAACTGAACATCTCTAACTAGAAATACATTAAACATGTGCTGGGCTCCTATTGCCTAATAAAGAGATGAGGCATTTAGGGAATGCTGACAAGACTCTGAAGTGACCAATGAATGTAGTAAACAGGAGCTGGCCTCACATGAAAGTTGCCAGTGAACACGGAACAGCAATAACAAAATGTCTGACATTAACAGTGGCTGTGAATGGGAGAGGCACAGGCTCCGTGGCAGGCCTTCCCGAGGACAACATTCCCGAGCTCCTACTGAACCCATCTCCCCTACCCCCAAGATGCAAGGGGGATTTGGGAGGCAGCTGAACATTCCTAGCAGGGCCCTACTTACCTTCTTTGGGAGGCCTTCTCCCTACAGGTGCCTATCCTATAAAGAGGGGTGAGGTGATAATTACACTGATGAAAGTGAAGTTGGAGAATACAGCGTGAGTTTGTGCGTGTGCTGGCACAGCTCTGCAGAGACTGGAGGCTACTGTATTCACCAAGGAATAGAAGACCTTGAACTAGAGTCATAGTGACATTGGAATGGACAGGTCTGAATGAAGGAAGAATTACAAAAAGTGAGATCTGAAGAAAAGTGAGCTAGTAATGTCAACGTTTCTAGTTCATGGCGGTGCACAAATGGCAGTACTAGTAACTAGCCAGTCCTGGAAGTTTGGAGGAAGAGCTAATTTCAGTCAAAGGGAAGGTGGAGTAAAAATGGAGATATGGTTTATATGTAAGAGAGATCTGGAGCCCCTTAGCACCGTATTTCAATAGAAATACATGCCTCAAATCCTGTGGAAAGGTTAGGTCTAGAGATAAAGAAAATGAGACTACAGGGCCTCCTTAGTGGTGCAAAGGGTTAAGTGCAGCACTGTGAAGCTATCCAGAGCCATTGCAGCAGATTTTGATACCCGGTCAGGGAGATTCCTACATGGTGCAGCAGACCTCTCCTGTCTCACCTGCTGCTCCCCTCAGCAGAGTATGTCAGTTGACCTGCCTGTTCTGCTCCCCGCTCTGTCTCTGGTGAACCCTCTCACCACCCCTTGCCTCTGGCCTACATCCCAGTTTGTATGCATACATAAATAAGTCTTTTTAAAAAAAGAAAATGAGACTGTTAAGGAAGAAACAGCTGAGCAGACAGGAAGACAAAACACCTGTATCTACAAGAACAGGGAATGGGGGGGTGGTTCTCTGCTCCCCAGTAAACCTCCCCTACAAGTCAGAGCCCTGCCTGTGCCTGCTAAGCCTTCTACTCTCTAACTCTTGGTGCTTACCTTACTGTCAAAAAGGGAGAGTGGCTTCACAGTCTTGAGAGAGAACCTCATGATGGCATACAGGATGGAGCAGAGGACAGAGTGGTGCTCCACCAGTGGGTAGTGGATGTGCTTCTGTTCCAGGGCCAGTTCCACTATGGAGATTGGGCCTTCAACACCGAGCCAGGCATCCTCAGTATCCAGGACAGGCATCTGCATCTCGTCCCTGCTCACATCTGCCTAAGGATTTGAGAACCATGAAGAATTGGAGAAATGAGAGTGTGCAAAAGTGCAAGGAGCTTACCAACAGGAAAGTCCAAGCCCGTATAATCCCACTCCTGGGATTATGCCAGAGATTAATGAGAAACCTCACTGCACTTTGCTAAAGTCAAAACTAGAAATGAATACATGAAAAAACTAATCCTCAAGCCACAGATTTTTAGAACATTTGGTATGTTAGAGACAGGTCAGAATAAAAATACACCTCTTTTACCTCCATTAAAGTCTGAAGAAGATCCAAGCAGGAACCAAGGAATGAGGTCATTGCTGTGTCACTCAGCCCCACATCCTGTTTTTTTGACAAGGGACATATCAGTTCCTGCAGCAAAACTGCTATTGTCACTATCAGACACCAGGACACAACACACCTATGTCACTGACTTTCCCCGCTGGAGAGACAGGCCAGAGTTTGAAAGTTGAGATGTTAGCACATTTTAATTTTTCTTTAGATTCGGCTAATTTTAAAATTAGGCTTTAAAGAAGATTGTACCACCATCCACTTAAAAATTAATATTCTCCATTGGTTATCAAGTATGTAGGAAGAGAGAACCTCATGCAATCACAAAATATCAAACTTTTAGCGAACAGGTGGATGGTTGCCAAAGGTGAGGAGGACATAATGAAGGGATCCGAAGGCACAAACTTGAAGTTATAACATCAGCTGTGGGGATAGAAAGTACAGCATGGTAGCCTTAGTTAATAGTGTCAGAGCATATTAAAAGTTATCACATACACAAAAACAAACACCTGACAAGTGATGGGTGTGGACTTTCCGTGATCATTTCACAACATATACTAGTAACAGATCATGTTGTACACCTGAACTGATGTAACATCGTAAAGACACAGGCCCCTGTTGGCCCAGACTCCCACTCCTGTGTCACTTGCTAAGACACTTGATGGACAAGGAGACACATGGGGAGCAGCCTGAGAAGCTCTAAGGACAGGGCCTAGCCTGGTTCCTGAACATCTTTTAGGGAAAGAAAACACTCTGAACAGAACTCTCCAAGCCTGTGAACTAATACTGACTCATACTGGGCCACAGATGGTTCCTGTCAATTCCCTTCACGGGCCTGTCCAAAGGGCTATGACAGTCACAATTTTCCCCAATAAACTCACATTCCTTACATAACTCTATTCATCTAGCTCCTTTGGAGAGTAGAACAGCAGAATTCTTGAACAACTAATTTTTGTAAACTAGGAACCTATGATAGCCGAATTTGGGTCCTGATACTTAGAATAGTTAAAAGTTTTGAGCAAAAGCTCTTAATTGCCAACCTTACAGCCTCTTTGTGCAACGGTTATTACACAGAGGTATATGACACTCGCTGCTCCTCTGAATCTACTTCAATTTGATGATGGATGCTTCCATTACATATTTCTAATCTGAAGGACAAACAAAATACACAGGAATGGCAGCATGTGAGCCTCCTCCCCACAGTCCAAAGGTGAAATATCTTGCGAATACTTAAACATACTATCTGACAATCTGGAAAGGTAAACTGAAATTGGCCAGAGTTCATGATCAGTTTCCTTAGTGCAGTATTCTATTTTTCCCGTGTGTCATCAAAACGATAAAAGGCAAAGTTCACCCCAGTTAAGAAGGTACAATGAGGGGACACCCCCATTTAAGGGAGACTCACCCTTCGGCATAACCTGTCCTTTGGTGACTTTCCAACCTAAGACAGAACAGAAAATATAAGACATGAGGTTTAATGATTTATAACAGCTATAAATTCAATCTTGGTTTACATTTACATTTTGGTTTACTCATAACCATCATGCAATTAACTGTAGTGGAATTTATGTATATTCTACAAAAATATATCCCAGCGGGCTCATAGAATTAAGAAAAATCTTGATTCTCACACTTTGTATAATCATTTTGCCTTAAAACTCAAGAACAGGGGCCTCTCTGATGGTGCTGGAGTTAAGTCTCAGCACTGTCAAGCTATCTGCAGCACGAGTTCAATCCCTGGCCAGGGAGCTGACCCACATGGCGCAGCAGACCTCTCCTGTTTCACCCACTGCTCCCCTCAGCAGTGTGTTTCAATCTGCCTGTTCTGCTCCCCACTCTGTCTCTGGTGAATCCTCTCATCCCTCACTCCCCGCACCTTTGGCTACACCCCAGTACTTGTAGCATAAATTAAACAAAAAAACCCTCAGAACAAGGGTATAGATAAAGAGCAGCTGAAAGTTCTGCTAATTGACAAAAATACACAATAAATGTAAATGGTCAGAAGGGAAAAAATCTAAAGCACACGGTTCTTATCTAGGAAAATCAGTGGATTTCCTCAATTTGGTAATTACTGTAATTCTATTTTAGATAGGGTAATAGTGGGAGACAGAAGTTTTGCCCTCAGGAATATCACTTGGTGAGAACTCACAGGGGTGGTGACAAGGGAAGGCAAGTCCAGCTGTCACAGAGTGAAGGACCCCTTACTTACCTCATTCTCTCTCACCGAGAACACTGCTCCAGCCTCCCTGCCCCAACCCCAATGTATTTCACCCTGTTGCTAGAGTCATCTTTTAAATTGCAAATCTGAACATATTCTTCTGCTTAACCTGCCCCCATGTCTTTAAAATACCAGTGCCCCTTTACTGAGCCCTAACCACCCCACAGCCCTCAGCTAAGCAGCTCACCTATTTCACCTAGAATCGCCCAGTGCAGCCTGTACAGGAAACTAAATCTTCAAGCTCTACTTCCTGTTGCTTCCCACGGCCCATGTTCCAGCCATATGAAGCTGTTTTCAGCTCTCTGAATCCAACGTCCTGCTTCTGTCTCTACAACTTTTTGAAGTAATATGTTTTATTCTCACTTTTTACTGGTTCACACAAACATCCTCCAAAATTCAACTCAGAAGATGTCCCCTTATTTGCTCCTCTTTTGAGTTGCAAAATCACCCCACTGTCTGTTTCCCTGTCTTGGACTGTGGGTCCTTGGAGGGTAGGGACATGATGTTAATCCTGCAACCACAGAACCCAGCACAGTCCCTAACCCATTAGAGATACTCACTGTAATAAAGTTTATTGGATGAACGATCAGAAACTCTGCACTTGCTAGTTCCCACCTGTTTAAACCCAAAACCAAATTGTAAGGTTGACTCAAGTGAGTGGCTATGAAAAAGTCGTAAAACTGTAAATGACCACACACACACAAAAGGCTTTCACTTCTCTCACAGGTGAAACAGAACAGTATCAGCAGGGCCCAAAAGGAGTGTTTTAAGCAGCAGGTAAGCAGGCAAGGGAGAGGACCCAGGAAAGATGAGCTTTAACTAGAAAAAAGTGCTACCAAGGACATCAAAGCATTTAAAGGAGGCCAGTGACCTGAGTGGGCATGTGCTCACGGTTCAGGACTGCTCTGAGCATTTGCGGAATACGCGACCATTTCAATGGGATTCTCCTGACACCCATTTAACTCACTCCACAGTGGACGCTGTGCTAGCGCAGTTCCAGGGGCCCCCTCCAGCACTGAGCCACTTCTGCCTTCTTAAGTGCTGTGCTTATTACACACCATATCAGTTCCCAAATCTACCTGTGCTGGCTGTGCAGCACTATCATTGTAACAGGGCAGTTAAACTGCAGGAGTGAGCAGAGAAAGGTGGGATGGTTACTATGAATGCTAATTTGAATGCTTTAAGAGTAGCTAACACCCAGGTCTGCCAGATGAGATGCAGGAGAAACAACTACTAATGCAAAGATAAGGGAATAAATTATAAAAATCTAAAGATTTTGCACTCAGAGTACATTTTAACTCTAAAGAGATGGGATCTATACGTGTGTGGTTTATTTAGAGAATTGCACTGAACCCATTCAAAGAATATACCTTGGCCCCAAATCCAAAGATTGATGAGTAAGTATACATCTGTATGTTTTAATTTGAAATAAAATATAAATTCTTGTTTGAATCAACCCAATCTCTTGGGTTCAGAGGCTTTTACAGAATAGATCTTCCTTGACTTACAATGTAGTTGTGTTCTGGTAAGGCCATCGCAAAGTGACAATACCCCAAGTCAAAAATGCATTTACTATACTTCTCCCTGAAAACATGAGACCTTAGCCAGTCTACCTTAATCCATGCTCAGAACATGTACATTACCCTGCACATGTACATTAACCTGGGCACTTCTGCTGACTGGCTCCTGTAATTTACTGAATGCTGCATTGATGCAAGGCCTCTGACTCAGCGGAGGGGTGAATGGGCGCTGCACCCCCTACTGCTGCCCGGTGGCATGAGAACTGTGCCGCTACTACTAGGTGAGAAAAAGATGGAAACTCAAAACACAGATCGTGCTGAACATGTACCATTTCACAGTCAAACCACTGTAAAGCAGGGGCCAGCTGTGTATTTCTCTTGTGGATTTGGGCTCTTCCACCATCAAAAGAACTGCACTAGGAATTACATTTAACAGAGTATCAGTAAAATGTATTATCAAATGAAAAATAATTTAATCAGGCCCGATGTAAACAATCTTTCTAGTAGCAATTAATCAAGGGAACCAAGTAAGACGTCAGTACGTGACATCAAATTGCCTACCTTATCCATCAAGTACGTGGCAGCAGAAAACCTTTTAACCAAGAACGTGTTCCACATCATCAGTGCTATGCCTGGAGAGCAAGTCATACGTACAGGAGTAAACAGAGTGCTTATGTATTTTTCACTTGCATCATATACAACACATTGTCGTCCTTAAGTTTATAAAACAATATGGGTCAGATATCACTTCATGTATATCTTATGTAATGTTTATGAAATAAAAGCCTTTTATCCTTAATGAAAATTAGAATTCAGCTGTATAAAGATATCCAAATGGCTATTATGCATAAGTCACATCATTAGTTATAAGAATATAATTTAAAATCACACAGATGTCATACACAACCAACAGAAAGGCAAAATCTTTAATAAAAACACTGAGAGTTGGTGAGGATGAGGAAACAACCAGAATGCTCACACACTGCTGGTGGGATAATACACTGGTAAAACCACCTGGAAGGCAGTTTGGTAGTCTCTATTAAACATGTCTCTACCAAATGACTCAGCAATTATACTCCAGAAGTGAATACAAAAATCTGTCCAAGAGCACTGACAACAGAATTACTCATAATTGCCAAACATTAGAAACAGCCAATGCCCATCAATTAGTTTTTTCATATGTAGCTACCAAATAAAGTGACATAAAAGTATTAAAAACCAAAATTAAATACAAAAAATGTATTTTAATAAACCAAAAAAAACTGTAGGCTTTATAATTCTGTATTTAATAAGCAGTGGCACTGAATTTAAAATTTATGAGATCTGTCAACTAGGCAGCATAAACATGACATTTCACATGGTTGTTACCTGTGGAACTGGCTCTGTGTATCTAGGTGTGAGGTCTTTGAAGACCTGTGAAAAGTTTACTCACTGCACAAATGGGTGAAGTTCTAACTTGAAGAAAGCAGCCTGAAGGCAGGAGGTGACTTAATTTTATCAGTAAGGACAGAATACCCTAGGGACCATATTTTCCAAATGAGTCCCTTAAAGGCTTTTTTTTTTTTTTTTAATCCTTATAGAAGGTAAGACCCAAGAAAGAAAGAAACAATTTCCGGTTCTCCTTACATAAAGTGAATGTTTAGAAGTTCTATAAATTTGACTTCATACTTCCTGCAACTGAAGGTGGTTCAGGTTCAGAATTTCCCCCAGCCATTAAGGTGATGCCCCTCCTCACCAGTCCCAATACCTAGGCTCACCACCCAGCAAGATCACTAACTAGCCTAATGCTGAAGTCCTCACTGAATTCCTCCAGGGAAACCCATCTATCTATGAAATAAACCAGCAAGCTTTTTAGTTTCTCTACAGTTTGTTATCACTTTTCAAGGAGGCATCAGCAGTTCCCATACAGCAGCCAATGGGCAAATAGTCACACTTATTAAAAGAAGCACAAGTGGTCAGTCTCGAAGGTCTAGTATAGGTTTTTGGCTTCCTCACTTTTTCATCAGGAATTACAACCGAGGGCATTCCTCTTTCTCACCTAACTGTGAAATAGTTAATGATTTGTGTGTAACATTCTCCTCACACATAGGAAGAGTAGGTGTGACTAGCAGACCTTGGCAGACTCCTGGGTGGGGACACAAGGTGATTGTTCCTGCCCTCTCCCCCTTCTGGATAGCATTTTCCATGCAGTTAACAGCCAGCACTTTGTACAGAGTGACATGCAGTAACGCCCCCTGTTTACTTACCATTCTGAACATGGGCATTAAGAATGTGCTTCAAGTGTTCTATGGATCTAACAAAAAAACGTGCTTCCTTACATACAGGGAAAAAAAGGAAAAGAAAAAAAAGAGGTACCATTTAATAGAGGTTTCAAATGTAAATGGAGACTTCTTACATATATTTTTGTATAAAGAAACGCAGGAATTTTATAATAAGAACAAGGAATTAATTAAAAAGTATTTTTTTCATTAAGATAAAAGCAATGGTCTCTCTAAAATTCACATATTGACATAATGACTTGATTCCTAGAAAGCCCCTGGTTATACAGAGGTGCTGACATCTGGACTCAAAATTTATTGTGATCTGTACATCATAAGTTGTATTCTCGCCAACAAGTACTTGAATTTCACACAGAGTGAAAACAAGGCATATATTTCTTTGCTAATCTCATTTCTTTCTCCTCCCTTCTTGCCTCCCTCCCCCACTCCATCCGTCCTCAACTAATATTTACTGAGCATCTACTCTGCACCAGACGATTTGTGGCACAAGGGATGTTGTCAGGAACAAAACAGACTCAGACCCTAATCCTCCCTGAGGATACAGTCTCAGAGGGAGACAGACAATAAATAAAAGTAAATTTTATTTTGTATGTCAAAAGTGTGTCAGTGATAAATGACAAGGAGAAAAAATTAAAGCAGTGAAAGGAAATATGAAGTATCAGAGGGAGCGTTTGAAATGCAACTATTTCTAATCAAGGGAGTTTATATATCAATACTGAAATGGTGCATGCAAAACTGATTATTCAGATCTCTAAAATTTCATAGTCTGTACAAAAATTAAACAAATCAGCTATGCTGACACATACTGGTGTTAGCAATTCCCCAAAGGATCATTTTAATTGCTTGTAAAGCTGTGTGTAAAGAAGTGGGACTGGAACAGGGATTAGATAAGGTGAGGAGATAAATATCTAACAAGAAAAAAATGGAAACATAGCTACTTACTTAAAATGTAATAACAGACAATGACAACCCTAATCAAAATGGCAGGCAATACACTTGCAGAGACTGATTTTCTCTTTAAACTGCTACACCTGGACAACAGTAGTTCTCAGGTCTCCCTGGTGGTGCAAGGGGTTAAGTCTCAGCACTATGAAGCTAACAGAAGCGACCGCAGCATGAGTTCGATCCCATCCAGGGAGCTTACCCACACGGCACAGCAGACCTCTCCTTTCTCACCCACTGCTCCCCTCAGCAGTGTATTTCAGTCAGTCTGCCTGTTCTGCTCCCCGCTCTGTCTCTGGTGAATCCTCTCACTCCCCCACACCTCTGACCTACACCCCAGCTCTTGTATGCATAAATAAATAAATCTTAAAAAAAAGAAAACAAAGAGTTCTCATTTTTAGGAGAAAACTGAGAACAAAGGGTTCAGAGATAGTCCCAAAGTTCACACAGCTAATAACAATGGGGTGTGGGCTCAGCTTTGCCTCTACTGTGCAAGCCACCTTTGTTTTATAAATGAATGCTGTTTTCTTCTTAAATATCACTTTCTTATACCCAAATCTTGAATTTGTTCAGATTTTAGAAAGTATGATGTCCCTGTTCTAGTCCTAACACTCATCTTTCACGCAGGAAAAACACAGGTCCTCTTCAAGTAGAGCGCCTCACCAGGACAGCATTCAGGGTGCAGGGAGGCAATGTAAGAGGATGATGGCTTGGCATCAAGAGTCCCTCTTCTAAATTCACATTATGGTCAAGGTTTAACTGATCAAAGACACTTCCTTTGTAAGTGACTTTTTTTTTTTGGAGCAAGGAAGAATATTGTTACCATTAGCATGTTAACATGAAATAGCTTAGGAGAATAAAGGAAAGAATTTTGAGAGGGGTAATTTACCAGAGCAAGGGCTAGGGAGGCCTATGAGAAGGCCAAGAAGCACATCTATCGTACGTTTGTACATCTGTTTGATGCTGGAATCGATCCTGAAGGGTTAGCAGCTTCGTTAGAAAAAGGCAGTGAGGAGCCTCCCTGGTGGCGCAGCGGTTAAGCGCTGGGCTGTGCAGCTGTCAGCAGCGGCGACACGAGTTCGACGCCCAGCCGGGGAGAATCCCACGTGGTGCGGCAGACCTCTCCTGCCTCGCCCGCTGCTCCCCTCAGCAGTGTATTTCTGATCTGCCTGTTCTGCTACCCACTCTGTCTCTGGTGAGCCCTCTCGCCTCCCCCTGCCTCTGGCCTGTACCCCAGCTTGTATGTATAAATAAAAAATAAATCTTTAAAAAAAGGAAAAGAAAAGAAAAAGGCAGTGAGGCAAACAGGCTCAGATATGCAGTGATGTGTCCAGGCCATTCGCGACTGCCCTACAAGGGGGCTGGCTACCAGAGGTGTTAGAAAATGCTGCCCAAGCAGCACACTGAGACTCTGGCCCAGGGTCTCTATACACAGATGGCGTCCCTGATTCTCCCTCTGAGACAACCAGGAGTGATGGACACACACAGACCCATCTGACGAATCACACACCAGCTGACGTCAGCATCTTCCCTCTGGTTTTTATCCTGATGACTTCAACATACTTATAACAGGAATATAGGGGAGCCAAATAAGAAAGCAATATTCAGCAGGGAAGGAGCGGAGGGGGAGGGCTCAATAGGGGGGAGGAGGGGAGCACGGAGGACTATGGTGATGGCTCCACGGGTGAACAGGTGGTGGGTAACTTATGGGGAATACATAATAATGTAAAAGATACGAATAACAAAAATAAATATCTATTATATTAAAAAAAAAAAAGAATTTCCTGCTATGGCAGGTAATCACTCCCACAAGAACTCAAAAGGAAATAGAAAAACTCTTCACACCCAAATGGGAGTAGGGCAAATACAATGGCTTTCATGCAGAGAAACCTTGGCCTAGTTCCTTGCCAACCACCACCTGAGCAGGTGTCCTCAGGCAGAAATGTACCCTGTGGGTGCTTGTGTTCTCATCTCTCGAGGGGGACACTGACAATACCCATTCTTCATGGGTCTGCTATGTGAACTGTGAGGACCGATATAAAGGGCCTCACCTTCTAGCATGGAGACATTCCTAAGGGAAAGCCAGTGTTTATAGTGACCGGCTGTCCCCCACTTTGAATACGAGCACAGAGCAGAACCAATGCAAGCATGGCAGGAGCACCTCACCTCTGGGTCTTTGTTCCACTGAACCACATACTCCCAGCAGCAGTGTGCGTGCAGCACATCTGGCTCAAGGCTACAGGGAAACTGCTGCGAGGCCAGACACAGCAGCTCTGAAAGAAGAAAGGGATATCAGTGTTGCCCTA
Organism: Scalopus aquaticus; assembly: GCA_004024925.1. Taxonomy (NCBI): domain Eukaryota; kingdom Metazoa; phylum Chordata; class Mammalia; order Eulipotyphla; family Talpidae; genus Scalopus; species Scalopus aquaticus. The sequence goes on along the minus strand of PVIJ01011259.1, from coordinate 10,193 downwards.
GTCAATACTCAGCCACATCTTCTCCACTCTGGATGTCACCTTGCTCCATACCTGGTATGGTGCCCAAGTCCATCTCCACCTCTGCCACCTCGAATAAACCTTGGCTAATACCTTCTTTGGGTTCATCTGGGTCTTCTTCATCTCTTCCTTTATTAGCCAGGTTGAACACTTCAGGGCTGATATCCTGTTTAAATATCCACTTGGCTACAGTGTCTGCAATGCCACCTACAGTTAAGGAGACAACAAAGATAATGAAAACATTTAGGGTTTGCCAATGGGAGCCGCTAGGGAGCGTGGCCTGCCTTTCCTTTTGGAGCTATTTAAGCACCAAGTTCAGTGCTGAGCCTGCAAGCAACCCCAAAGTCGTGAGACTCACAGCAATGTCACCACCTATCACACAACATGTGAGGGAAAGGGGGATACCTGCATCTAAGAGCATCTTTATATTCTCACAAAATGTTAAATAAATACAGATGCATATGCTATATGTGCTATACACGTCTGCATACCCACAAATTCCATTTTAATAAAGTAAATTCCATTTAAATAAAGTAAACACAACTGCTATTTCTTATGGATTCTTAGGGCAATCTATTATTTGTAATAGTCAACCTACTTCCTATATAGAATATTTATGGACAAAATTGAGCCACAGCTCATCAACAACATGAGGCAATAGCACATTTAAGTCATTGAGCAGTCTAAAAAACTATAAATGCAAAAAGTATTCAAGATGAAGTGCCCCGCTTATTATTTAAAACAAATGAACATAATTTACCATTTTTTCCTCTGTCTTTTCTCCTATTTGATTCAAATAAAACCTTTCAACACAAATTAGTGTGTTGAGTGATCTAATTTCCTATTTTTCATTTTTAAATCACTTGGTAATTCTCATTCCAGAGTAAAGTCCCTGATTATATTGTTAGATTAATATTAAAATGGTGTCCTATACTTTTACCAGGTGGCAGCATGGAGTGCAGTAAGTTTATAATTAAAAAACTGTCATAACTCTTAAAAAGAATGGGAAAATGACTGTAAACTAAATAAAAATGTATAAATACCTGGGTATTTATAAACCCTAAAATGCAGTCATTCTTGTATCAAATGCCTGACCAGCTGGTAAAAAAGAGGGCGTGGGCTCAGATAATTCAAGATGTAAGATGCTTATGGTCCTAAAAGACACCAGTATGGGGTCCTACTGATGCCACGTCAGTAGGCTGCGACAAGCTAGAAAAGAATTATCAAGATCTGGAAATCAGGCGGAAGGAGGAAAGATACACAGTCAGTGGATAGAGAGAGGCTTCTTGGAGGTAGCAGCTGAGCTGGTCCTCTAAAGATGAGTATTTATCAATATTTATGGCATTAGAAATTAAAACAAATTAAAAAACATATAAGTTCATTTCAAAATAATCCTAGTACACATTAACAATATTTTATGAAAACAAATATTTCTCAAAGCAAAAAAGATATCTAGTGAGAAGAATGGCACTAATCTTTTTGCAAACCTCTAGCTTACATCTGGAGTCTCCAATTGGTTTCTGTATTTTATCTAGAGTGATCGCATTTTGGTTGAATTATATGAGGAAAATCCACCTCACACACAAAGAGTTAGAAAAAGGTCAAGTTTTGAGGTTCTCTAACCATTCTCTGAAAACCACTGTTTATCTGGCAGGGGGCAGGAGCCTGGGAGGTTCCTGAGCAGGGAATTGACAAGATCAGACTTGAAAAGGTTGAGTGAGAAGTACGTGGTAGAGACCTAAAAATTGTTTAGATCTGAGTGTGTTCTTCTGTGTCAGTCATTTTTATAAACAACAAAAAGCCCACACAATAAAAATGTAAGTATATAAATGCAGATGTTCAAATGAACTTCAGGTTACCTTTTCCTCCTTCTAATAACTTTCTCACAGAAAGCCGTGGGAGAGGGTCGGCCTGTGGCGAGGACACTTTAGAGGGTCGAGTGTTCGCTTTGCTATGAAGCAGAGTCTGAAGAATGAGACAATCCTCCAGTTGTTTCAGCAGGAGTTTCCAGTATTCAGTGTCAAGAGAAAGTGCCTCCCAGGAATCAGTGAGGCCCTCCGAATCAGCACCACCAGCTTCTGGGGAAAACTAGCAGAGAATGCACTGGTGAGACTCAGGCAAAGTTCTGAAATCAATCTGCATTGGAATAAGCTTTGAGCTGAGAGTGAATGGAGATTCAGGACACAGTACAAAGCAAAACCAATGCTGCTGCACAAATATCACTACTTGGCTTGATGAAACTTGAGACCGGGGACTTAGGGCACCAGTGAGGGAGTTCAAACATACACAAAGAGATCTACAGCAATATCCAAGATCCAACTGGTGCTCTCTTCAAAACATTTTCACCCCTGACTAGGGCCACAGCTTTTCCTACCAGTTCAGGAGCTGACATCTTCTGAGAATGCAGTTGACAGCAAAAAAAATGTGCTTGAAATTTCTTCTCTCTCCATCATTATAAACATCTTAAGCTAATATTAAACTTACCCTAAAAACTACTGAGACTGACAATGTTCAGTGAATCTCCACAGAACTACTTAAGTGTCTCATCTAATGAGATGGGGCATCATTTAACACAACAGGCTCCTAAAAAAAATACTATTTGATATGCCATGAGATCATCTTCCTTAAAAATAAAAATTTAGGTCTTCATGAGGGAAGGAAAAACCACAAAGTTAAAGGTTAACAGGAACCTCAGCTGAGTCACTCAAAGCTACAAGCTGCTCATGGGCACAGGACAGGAGCCTCTGCACTCACTTCCTTCTCTGCTGTACTGCTTGACATCTGTGCGGCCACGGAATGCCCCACATGTGCAGAGAGCAGAGCAGCGCCGTTGTTCTCCGACTGAATGCAAGCTGTGCGCATCTGCTGCCACCAAGGGGACACGGATTGCGAATCCCAGGTATCCTCGATGGACACTACAGCCAAAGGGGAAAGTTGAAAGAGATGTGTAGTTTGTTCATATTCTTTGGGTTCAACCTTTGAAGTTAAATCTATTATTAAACTATATTCCCCACTGATAAATATGTATATTTCTGAATGAATGAATCTATAATCGATTTTATTTAGAATACTTATTTTCTGTACTTATGCTGTTGGTCATCTGACTTCAGCAGATGACTTTAAATCTCTGGAATATTTTCATCATCACTGAGAACCAGTGCTGAATATTATAATAGAGCACTGTTTCATCGTGCCATGTTCCCACCATGGAAGACCATTCCCACTTACCTCACTCAGTGAGAAAATGCATCATTCCTATCATATTATTTTTTTGATGACACAAAATGTAAACTTAATTTTCACAAAGCACACTTCAAATGTCTGAAGAGCTTTGCACTAACACACAGAAAGATCTCCAGAGTGAAATGCTTTGTACACTGTAACTTCCTCTTGTTAGGAGAAACAATCCTCCCTCCCCATTTTTGTGGAATTTCACACAATAAACTTGGTTCCCAAGAGCAACAGGCTCAATTCCTGAGAAGCTAAACTCAGCACCCACCAGCATCCTACCTTTCATCTTGCTCAGGAGGGACAGCATTGTATGAAGACAGCAGACAGACTGTGGCTTATCCAAAATATCTTTTTCCTTAGAAAGCCAAACACTCAGGAGCAGAGACTGAAATCAAATTGAAATCTTTTTCAGCCTAAAAAAATACTTAACACAAAGCCTTGCCTTTTCTAGAGAGCTCAGGATGTATATGAATGAACCAGCTGTTTGGGCTGGGAAAGTGGTTATTATTTTTAAAGATGCAATCAATTACACCATGTGCATTCCACGTACTACACAACATCCTGGCTGATCCTACCCCAGTCATCAAGGGCCTGTCCTTTCTTTCTGACTTCTTCACCTCATACAACTCTGCTGCTTATAATCACTAGCCAGACTATAAGAACTAGCTGCCCACACAGATAACGAAGACAACTCCATAATCAAACAGCAATGACTCTGCTTTAGTGTTCTGTGTGCAAATGTGCTATGAAGCACATCAGAGACAATGTGATGACAGCAGAACATACCTAGAGGCTTAGGGTCTGTCAAAGCCTGGTTCCTCTCCTATTAGTAACCATTTTAAAGTGCTCACAAAATTGAGACTGGGAACTCAAAGGGTGACTCTAAAGTACATTGAGACCAATCAGATGCCATGCCTTGGATCCCTCTTTATACTGTGAATTCTTCTGAATTTCTCTCCAACCAACCACTCCCGCTCTACCTACTACCACCTTTAGCAAATTTTGAAACAAAGAAAAACACTTGTGTCCTTCTGCTTAATGATCCTTCCTTGTCTCTTCCTAGTCAGCTCTGCACGCTCTCGCCTCCCAACCTGAACATCTTTGGGATAACTTAGACTGTTTTCATGCCATTCACAAGCTGTAAGCATTCCAAGCAGTTAAGCTTTGCGTGCAAGTCAGTGAGAAGCAGAGGACGCCATGGGAGTCATGGGGACGCAGTGACATAATGTTTTTTATAAGAGTCAATTATAAGCAATAGAAAATTTTATTGAAACTGCAGAAAAGTTATGATGAAAGCAGAAAATAAAGAGAAGTACACGGTAAATTGTGCTATCACACAAAAACACGCACATGGACACAAACAAGAAGACAGCATACAGACGGTAACTATACCCACACCTAGTAAATAGCAAGTAAGCTGTCCTTTCAAAGGCTCACGGCAGAGAATGTCACATTACATTATTCATACTGTGAACACTCACTTTGTAAATTCACATATTCTATCTAAATGTGAACTATGTTATCTCACCTATAAATTTCACATATTGATATAATAGCAGATGATAAGTAATAGATTTTTGAAGAATAGAAATCTTGAGAGGAAATTTAATTAATTCTTATAAGTTAAGCATTCTATGTATCTAAGACTTGTGAAAAGGTTCACCTACAAGTCCGAGAGAAAGTCCCATGGATGCTTGGTAGATGCTTCCAATGACTGATGAGCTCTGCCCTTTGCAGGGTACTGTCCTATAGCTTTAATCCTTCTCTTAGCGGAAATGCTAGCAGATGAGAAAGGGAGGAAGTCATCTAAGCCTGTCTATACTTAAAAGAAAACTTGGATGAGCCTTATTTTCTAGTTTTTCCTGAAAACAAAGGGTTGTTTTAGGTGCAAAATCTAGAACATGTTAAAATTCCACCGAAGATAATTATAAAATTTTAAATGTTGTGAAAAGCTACCTGCTGTCATCTGTGAATTACAGATGACCCTGCAGCAATGTAATGAAATAGCAACTAAATCAAATATAAGTTTTACAGAAAAATATATGGGTACAATACATCTAGAAAACTTTCTAAATGTAAACAATTACACAACCTCGATTACAAGTACCAAGTTTCTTCATGAATATAAATATAATAACACTACCATTTAAAATAGTTCAGGAAATAATGAGAAAATAGGAGGAATTAGCAATCAAATAGCATCTGCCTGACACTAATGACATATTTTGGGGAAAGACCTACCAATTTTTAGTCATGATTTCTACAAGCCTAACTCCTAAAAGTCTTTTAATATATTCATTCTTTAGGAAAATAACTGAGATTTAGTGATAAATAAAATGCTCACAGGTCTACATTCTGGAACCAGCTGCTGTGCCAGCACTTACTGGCTGCATGGCCTACAGACGCTGTAGCTGACCTTCAGGGGCCACCTGAGGCCAGCTTTGGGCTTTTTAAAGAAGCTTGTTTTATGTACTCAGTTTCTTACTTTGGTTTGTGGGCACTGTATTTTACTTTTAGAGAAGGTTCTTCTTTCCCATCCCTAACTATTAATGACAGGCTTCTGGGTCACTCATCTACGGTGCACGCAGTGTTGCGGCCAGGCCACTGGCATCACAGCACTCCCTTACCCCATGGGCCAAGACACCCCCGTAACCTTTCACTGACACACTCATCACCCCCCAAAACTCCTAATCCTTGGCGACCACTGACCTGCTCTCCATCTCTGTTAACTCGGCTATTTCATGAGTGTTACAAAAAGTAATCAAGCAGTACAATCTTTTTAAGATTGGCTTTTTCCCCACTCGGCATATTTTTCTTGAGGTTGATCCCAGTTGTTGTATCTATCAACAGTTCGTTCCCCATCTTTTATTCAAAAGATAAGACATACAAAGTGGTAGAGAAGATGTGGAGAGGAGTGGATTCTTATATATATATATATATATATATATATATATATATATAATGAAAATATATTTTTAGATATATAATATATAGATGTAATATAATAATTACATATATAATTCTTATATATAATTTTTACATGTATATCATATATATTGTCAGTGGGAATGTAAATTGGTGTAGCTATGTTGGAAAGCATTATGGAAATTATTCAAAAAATTAAAAATACAAATTCCATACAATCCAGTTATTCCACATCTGAGTATTTACCCACCCTCCAATTACAAAAACACTAAATCAAAGAGATATGGGCTTATGTGTTTAACTGCAACAATATTTGCAATACTAATAATTAAAAACAGCCTAACTGCCCATTCACTGACAAATGGATAAAGAAGATGTGGTGTATATACACAATGGAATCCTATTCAACTAAAAAAAATGATGAAATATTGCCACTTACAACAACATGGATGGACTTAGAGGATATTATAACCACTGAAATAAGGCAGAAAGAGAAAGATAAATACTATATGATTTCGTTCTTATTTGGTATATAGAAGGCAAAAACCGATGAATAAAAAAAAAATAAACTCTGGGCTGTAAGACCAAACCAGTGGCTACCAGAAGGGAAGGAGGAGGGGGTGGGTAAAATGGGACAAAGGGGACAATTACATGGTGAACAACAGAAATGGATTTTTAGCGGTAAACTTAATGTAGTAGATACACACGCTGATTCTCAATGATGCACACTCAACTTACATGTTACAAGGCAGTATTTTTTTCTTCATAAAAAAAATGATTGTTGACGAGTATCCATGGTGAGGATGTACCAGTTTGCTTACCATTCACCCAGTGAAGGCTGTCTATGCAATTTTCAGTTTTTGTCTAAGCTGTTTATGAATGAAAGATCTCTAATTGCTTTACCACGAGGCATACTGCAACAGTGAGATAGAACAGTAAGGCTCAACTAAACAACATATTAACACAATCAATAAGCTCAGAGGTAGGATGCCCAAACCCTGGCCAAAATATAACATGTGAATGGGGGTGTGAAAGAGTGTGTGTGTGCACGCACGTGCACGCACGTGGGAACAGTCAACAGGAGAACTGATGATGTCGGTAACTTCCTCTGTTCTTTCCAGAAAGGGCACAAATTCAGTGTTGTAGTTTTTTCAGCAGATGACTCTTTGTTCTACTGATACATCTGTTATAGAACAGAGATTCCACCTAACAAAATGCCCAAAGTTTGGGAATATCTGACAATAACTCTATATTGCTTTAAGGGAAGTTAATTTTGTTCTCTATTATCTTTTTTAGTTCCAATATGAAATTTTTAACTGATGATCACATTCTGTTGTAAATGCACGCATACATGTTAGATTATAAATCTATTTTAGGCCAACCATGGAATGTTTGTTATGCCTTGTAATTAGAGAAAGAAAATACTATTATTCACCTAGATATGTGATTACTAATTTCTCTGATCAGTTCTAGAAGGTGTCCATGTATATGCTAAGATATGTTTTAGATAACGGTTAAAAAAAAAAGGGATGACACACATATGAAAGACATCAGCATTCAGAACTATATCCAGCAACGAGAAGCCTTACCAACAACAGCTGAGGGCTGAGTCCAGCAGACTCCAGAGTGTGACAGATCTCCTCAGTGGAGCTTTCTCCATGTAAACACTTCCAAAAAAAGAAACTTCCTAGTAAATTTAAAAAATAAAACACATCAACCAGTGACTAACAATCTTCCTGAACTGCAATCTAGTTCCCCAGAGGAGCAAAACTAATGGTTTGATTTGCTTGATTAAAGCAGAAAGCAAATCATAAGAGTCTAACACTGTCTCATCAGTGTACTCACTCATACAGCTTTTATGACCTAGTGCACACATACAGAGCATCTTTTGTTCACTAAAAAAAAAGCAAGTTCTTTAGTTCCTTTAATTTAAAAACTGAGTCTGAGATGCTGTCAGTGCCTTCATGTCTTCTTCAAGGCACAATTCATTACTCTACCTACCTAAAGCAACACACTCCTCTTCACTCATCTTCTTTACGTTGATCACATCTTTCTCACATTCTAAATATTCCAGGAATGCTTTCACAGGTAACACACCATCCTTGTTATCAGAAAATCGGACAGTGGCCCTGGTGTTTTCTTGTTTGTATTTCTCTAACAATGTCTGGAGCTTAAGCAGTTCTTTCCCATCAAGTCTTAGTAATACAGCCAAGTCCTTAAAAAAAGTGAAAAAAAGTTTAAAAGAAACCATGTTTCTATGTCTCTGACATATGTGTCAACCTCATCATATGAAATATAAGGCAAAACCATAAGTAAAAGATAACATTTTCATTAATGAAACAGCTAAAATATACTCTCCTTAAAACTTTACTCACAAATCACTTGAAACTGTACTTGCAGATTTATGAGAGTGGAAGATTATTTAAATAATGTTGAAACCTCATTATTACTGAAAGGACCATTTTCAGAAAGATTCTTGAGTGTATTTTATATGCATTTCTAAAATGTTAGAATTCTAATAAACATCATTTATAATAAAAAAAATGCTAAGGGTATCAACCGCAATTCTTGTGATTCTGAGGAAACTAAAAAAAACTATTGGAAACTGAATGCTTACTTATTAAGCAGCACAAACCCCATAAATTAAAAACACAGATAAACAATCCTCACTCTATATAAAACTTCTACATGGCTTTGTAAATTAGGGACGAGTATACAAACACACCCATATGCTTATAAAATCGTCGATTTGCCATACTGAGCAAAACTTTCTACATAATTAAATGCTACATAATTAAAGCTGCATTCTTAACAAGAACATTTTTAGTTCTTATTAACTTAAGGTTATTGTTTTTAAAGACAGTAAACTGCAAAAGGCTACTGCACACGTTCCAGTAGTTCTATGCTATACTGAACTTGCAAGTGAGTATATATGAACTATGTTACATAGACAACAAAATGAATTTGAGATTGGAATTTTCATTTTCTATGTACAAAACAAGTCTTTCAGCCTAGATACCCACTGCATGTTTTTTTAAGGACCCAAACAAGCCCTCAGCAAAATATAATTTCAATTCTTTAAAACGTGTTTTAACAATAAAAAAGAGCGTATCTGCTGAAAGATTTTTAAAATTATGTAATTCTTTTATCTTTGCCCACTATAATGGGACGAAGAAGTGGAAATGAATTCTACAGGGATTATTAATGATGTATATTTAACATTCTCTGGCAAGGTGTGAAAGCAATAGTGTAGATCTTAAGGAAAACTGAAGCACTGAAGAATCAGTTACTAGCTAGGTGATTCTGTAGATATAACTTTTATATCATCCCAAACCTTGCAATGTGTGAAATGAGTTTGTACTACAGCAGAAGTAGAAAAACAAAAGATCATGGAAAAATGGCTGTGTCATTTGTATTGGTAATCACAGAACATTATTGTGAAGTCACTGTTAAAATGCTTTACAAACTCCATCTATAATCCCACACATAAAAAAGATCTTACAATGTATAGGTAGTTTTCATTACAGATAAAAACATTCTTTCCTCATTTTTCTGTTTAAATTTTTTTTTTACTCATTACGTGTATTTAAAATAAAAGGCTTCAACAAATGTCAACCAAAAATACTCTACCCTGCAAAGCTCTCCTTCCTCTATGAAGAATATGGACCTTCTCTGACAAACAGAAACTACAGAAATTCATCGCTACCAAACCCCCACTCCAAAACTTACTACAAGAAACCATGAAGACAAAACCAACAGAGGAAAGACCAGGAAATATGGAATTAGGTAAGGACTAGAACCACAAAAAGGTAAAAAATAGTAATAATAAAATAAAATAAAAAAGACAAATATGGATGACAGTATATCAATATTAACTCTAAATGTAAATGGACTAAACACACCAATTAAAAGACACACCATAGCAAGATGGATCAAAAAACAGAACCCAACCTTCTGCTGTCTACAAGAAACACACTTAATTGCGGAAGATAAACAGAGATTAATAGTTAAAGGATGGA
>PVIJ01011258.1:0-55642 GCA_004024925.1 Scalopus aquaticus | reverse complement strand
AGAGGGGATCATACTCAGTGAAACAAGCCAGAAAGAAAGAGAAAAATATCTAATGGTTTCACTTATAACAGGACTATAAGGAAACCAAATAGGAGAGAGACAATCAGTGGGGGTGGGGGGGTTGGGGTGGGAGGAGGCGGAGGGAGGGATGGAAAAGGGCACAAAATGGAATAGAAAAGAACACAAGGGACCATGGAGATGGATCATGGGTGAATTGGTGGTGGGCTACCCAAGGGGAATACAAAATGTAAAAGACATAAATAACAATAAAAATATATATTAAAAATTACAGCTACTTAATAATCAAATTTAATATGTTACACACCACTTTATGACTATTTTACAATGAGTCCAGTGGAATGAAACCAATCACTAATTTCAAGAAATCATTAAATTAGAAGAAAGTAAAAACTTCTATTCTCTCCTCGTGGTAAATTTTCTCTCTATGATTTTCTGATGGTTCTTAGATAACTGAAATTATAAAGTAACTTTAAATTTCAGAGTCTCATTTAAAATTTTTTAAATGTCCAGAATAAGTTATTAATCAAAACTTTACTAGATTTAAAATTAAAACTCCTGCTTTTCCTAAACAGGAATTGTAGCTGTTGACCAGAGGCTACATCTGATGAGGGGATATGAAAGGTAATTTTTTTTTCTTGGTCTAGGGCCCCACTTTTGAATCACTCACAGTTCTTCTTGGGGAAGGCGAAACAGGTAAGGGACCAAAAGGCATTGCTGGGTTATGACATTCACTTCAAGTGTGAGTGATTAATGGGTTGCAAATATTCAAGCTTGGTTCTTGGCTGCGGATCCAAGATCTGTGTCACTGCAACAGATTTCTGTAGAAAAAAAATGGTTGCATAGTGATGAAAACAAGAAGGAACTCCCATTACTTCAATGTGACCAACAAGAATTCTTATTTGATTAAACATTTTTCCAGGTTTATTGATTTTTTTCCACTTTAAAAGGAAAAGGAGAAAGGAAAACAAGAGAGTCACCTGCATAGTCACAGGCAGACAGAGAGCTGCCCTTGCTGCATTGCAAAGGGAAAAGTTTGTGAAGAGATGCCTACATAGACACAGTCAGGAGAGATGCCCTTTTCCAGATATACTGAGATACAATTAACAAAGAAAATACGTATATAATTAGAGTGTACAATGTGATGATTTACTGTACATGTACTTTGTGAAATGATAGGCAAAACCAAATTATTTTTATTTTCATTTATTATTATTATTTTATTATTATTATTATTATTTTATTATTATTTATTTTTATTTATTATTTATTTATTTAAGATTTATTTTTATTTACTTATGCATATAAGAACTGGGGTCTAGGCCAGAGGTGTGGAGTAGTAAGAAGATTCATCAGAGACAGAGTCGGGAGCAGAACAGGCAGATTGACTGATATACACTGCTGAGGGGAGCAGCAGGTAAGGAGAGGTCTGCTGCACCATGTGTGGGTTAGCTGCCTGGGCAGGGATCAACCTCAGGCCACAGTGGTGATGGCGCTGAGACTTAACCCCTAAGTCACAGAGAGGCTTATTTTTGTCACTTTCTATTTAAGGCAGTCCCAAAGACTGACCTAGACTCATGAGAAGGGTTAAGTCTTTGTCTTTTAATGATATGAATGCCACAAATTTGCAAACATTTTTTTAAAACCAGTAGAATAGTAAATAATGATTACATGTCAAACCAGTCATGTTTTAACTTATGCTACTCATATTGGAAAACAACTGGAAAAGTTCAGAAGGACCACCAGATACATGTATAATCAAGGCATATAATTGTGCTGAAAATTCTTTCCTAAGATTGTTCTTAACAAAGAGTTCCATCCATGCTAAAATCACCGATAAAGAACATTTTTCCCTTTTGAATTTCTTTTGCTGTCAAAGTTTTATCTCACCGGGATAAAAAAAGGAAAAGAAATAAGTCAATGTTATACTGACTGTGACAGTCTGCATGGATAAGTTTTTATGGACAAGGGCCCTTGAAAAATGTATTGGGGACAAAACAATTTCAGAAAAGACAAGAAATCCATCAAAAAAGTGATAAATATTTTACTAAAAAAATGCTTCTCTACAAGCATTGAACATCTTATGTTTGAAAGTTTCCATTGCACAAATCTCCCATAACAGATAATAGCAAGTGGAGATATTAGATCAAAATGTAGTGAACTTTTTTTTTATCCTGGAAGCATTGTGGTAGATGTTAAGAACACAAAAGTTTTGGTACAGATTATCTGCCCTGAAAAAGTTTACAAGTTTGTGAAGTGACAATGTATGCTTAAAAATATCTAGTGCTAATAATCAAATAATGACAATTTCAGCTACAATTTCTCAAAAGTTTACTGTACTCCAAGCAAATTCTGAAGACACCGCTATGATATTTCTTTATTCTTGGTTAGATTTCTTTTATTCATTTCTCAGCTAAGAAAAATGGATGGTAAGAGATGAAATCTCACACTAAATTCATACAGCCACTCTCTTTCAGCCACTCTCCTAAACTATGGACAATGTTCACTGTCAGAACATGCCACACAATGATTGGGGAAGCCCCTAGATATCTTGCTTTAGAGAAAGGAAGCATGATGTTCAGCTTTGGGGTCGTTAGAAAGTACTTGGAAGAGAAAGTTTGGCACTTGAAAGATGTGGGATTCAGATCAGGAATGAAGGGTTGTAGGAAATGGCCATAATAGCAGGGACAGTTATAAGTTTTGTGCCGAGGCATAGTAACACATGAAGGAAGTGATTTTCCATATAATATGCCATATGGCTGAAAGAGCAATTGGAGAAAAAAGTAATAGGAACAATTTGCCTCATATTATATATGAAGGATGCTTCAGAAAAAGATTCCATTATGCTACATATTCAATATGATTTTGCAAATTTAATGAATCTTTGTATTTATTCATTGTTTACTGAATGGAAGTTGGTAGTGAAACAAAAACTTTGACATGCAGAGCGAAAACCAGCTACTACAGACAGTGTAGCTTTCAGAACCATGGCCACGGGTATGGAAGAGAGTTTCTGATCAGAGCTCAGAAAAGTGTTCCCTGAGAATCAAGTGCAGTCCCTTTATGATCTCCATGGAGTGTCTGACCATGTCTAATTTAAAAATGTAGAGAAGAACTATAGAGGAGAATGGAGAGATCAAGTGAAAACAAATTCACACTAGTCTCAGAGTAAGTATATCTAAATCCTGTCTTATCTTGGTGAGTTTTTCAATACATAAGGGTCTTTTTGCTAAAACCATCTGTCATGTAACCATCCTAGGCCGGGTAGGTTCATTGTCAGTTTTCGTAGAGGATAAAAGAATTTGGAACCTTTGGTAGATTTTGCAGGCCTTTAATCCTGAAACGGGACCATACACACTGGCAGAGAGAGCAATGTCCTGAGGGAGGCAGAACAGCAACTCTACTGCCCAGCTCCCTTGCACTGGGTGGATAGTCACACAACTGATGCATTGTTGCAAACGTGAGGCCCATCTGTTGTTTGTTAGATGTGGAAAACAGCATTTCAAGGTATGGGCTCTCTGTCATGTGAAAGGCAAAAAATAGGCTGATTTATTCATTTTCCTTAGAGCAACTTAAGTTGTTTGTGTGATGTTTTTTCTATTTGTTTCTTTTGTGCAGTTACAAGATTCTCTAGTCATATAGCATCTAAACACTTAATATCGCATGGTATACAGAACATGTGGAATATAAATCACTAAACCAATAGATAAAGACAAGCTGAAAAACTAACCCTTGATAACTGACTACAGAATTGAAACACCAAGGGGGGAAGGGATGAGGAGAGGAAAGAACAAAGAGGGGAGGGAGAACAGAGTGGTCTGTGGTGGTGGACTATGGGTGAGTGGGTTGTGGGTGCACTTTGGTGGTCATACCTGATGGGGGTACCCCATCATTACCGCAATTAAAAATATTAAATCAATTAAAAAAAAAAGGGAAAAAACACAAACACATAGAATCACATTCTAAATACAAATGAACCAATCAACAACTTCCATTCTTTCATTCATCAGTTATTTATCAAATAGTTTAATTTTACCTTGTAAATATATTTATCACACAGCTGAAATATAGAGATGACAGCTTTTTGGTCTTGGGCCTCCCTGGTGGGGCAGGAGTTAAGTCTCAGTACTATCAAGTTTTCTCCAGCCACTCCAGCATGATTTCAATCCCTGTCCAGGGAGCTTACTTACATGGTGCAGCAGATCTCTCCTGTCTCTTACCCACTTAGCACTGTCTCTTACCCACTGCTTCCATCAGGAGTGGATTTCAGCTAATCTGCCTGTTCTGCTCCCCACTCTGTCTCTTGTCAATCCTCTCACCACCCCCCAACACCTCTAGCCTACACCCCAGGTCTTGTATGCATAAATAAATAAATCTTAAAAAAAAAAGTTTATTGGTCTTGCCTCAAATTGTCCTTGTCTATTAGGCAGTCCCCTATGTAAAAGTTTATAATGTAGTGTGATAAATTTGATAATGTAAAATAAATGTTAAGACAAACATTACCTTAGCTTAGTTTCTAGATCTCTTTTGTACAATGAGGATATATTCATATTGATAATGTTATCTAAAGTAACACATTTCACTATGTGATCTTCACAATATTTGCATCACAGAACATTTATCTTTGAGGAGATATAGGGTTGTATTTTTCTTCACAATCTATCTTCAGAACAATAGTGTTTGAACTATCTTCAGTGAAACAGCATGCTTGGAGACCCTTGGTGGCAATAAAACACCAAAACTCCAGGTATTGAGTTCAAGGTATTGATTAACCACAGGGAATGTGATTGTTGCTGAACAATTTCACAAGGCAGGGATTGGGCTAGCTGCACTGGAGGTTGCCGGCATGTGCTCTGTGGTCTTGGACTGAGGTTCACATCTTTGACATTTAAATGAAACTATCTTGGAAAACAGATATTTCTTTGTATTTCTCAAAGACAAGGGAAAGACTACCTATGAGTTACAGTGATATTTTGAGATCAAGATGTGTCTATGTAGAAGTTCCTTATGTGAATTGTTGCGATGCTATGTGATAAGTTTCATAAGGGAGACTCACACTAAGACTGTGGCGAGGTCACAAGTCATCCCAGCCCAGACACATCTGTCCTTTTGTCGGCTTCTTGAAAACTCAAGAGAGGAAGTGCCGCTAGAATAAAAACATACCTTAGGTAGGAAAAATAAATACAGTGTCTTTAATTATTTTTAAAGATTTATTTATTTTTGCATACAAGCTGGGGTACAGGCCAGAGGTATGGATCAGCGAGAGGGTTCACCAGAGACAGAGTGGGAAGCAGAATAGGCAGATCGAACGAAATTCACTGCTGAGGGGAGCAGCAGGCAAGGGAGGAGAAGTCTCCTGCCCCATGTGGGCATCTCCCGGGCTGGGCATCAAACTCGCACCACAGCTGCCAACAGCTCCACAGAGCTGCACTTAACCCGTTGTGCCACCAGGGGAGCCCAAATACGGTGTCTTTAATTATTTTAATAGTTATTTTCATTTTATTTTTACCAATATTGTGTTATGAAAATTCTTAAGCATACGACAAAACTGAATGAATTGCACTGGAAAACCTTCTGGAGTCTATCATTAATATTTTACATCACATGGAGTCCATCATTAATATTTTACTAATTGCTTTATCATATGTTTATCCCACATATCTATTAGCCCATTCTTTTTGGATGCATTTCAAAGGAAATTAAACACAAGTACATGCTAAAAACTTTTACCATGCATGTAATTAACCAGAGTACAGTTTTGTTAAGTGTTTCCAATCTTTGAAGATACCATTTATAAATGATGAACTAAATAAAACGTTTTTTATGCAAATATTAGTTAGATGTGCACATTTTAGGAATTCATATAAATGAAATCTTACAGTTTGGAGTCTTTCATGTAAGACTTCTTTTACTCAGCATACTATTTTTGAGATTCATTCACGTTGTATATAGTGTTTTACTTTTTTTTATGTGTAAGTCTTTGAATATACAATATTTTGTTTGTCCATGGGTACTAGGTTGTTTTATATATATTGAAAATCATACATAAAATTTAGTTAACATGCTGCTTAAGTATTTTTATGGATGTATATTTCCTATACATAAGTAGTATATATGCATACACTATTTTTAGCAGTATTCTAACAGAGTTTTTCTTCCATATATCCACTAACATTTTTTGTTAGCAGTTTTTATTTCCAGTCCTTCTATTTGGAGATAGTTTTATCTCACTAATTTTTCTGTTGTTAATTAATAATTTTGAGCAATTCTTTTTTTTTAAGATTTATTTTTTATTTATACATACAAGCTGGGGTACAGGCCAGAGGCGTGGGGCGGCGAGAGGGTTCACCAGAGATGGAGCGGGTAGCAGAACAGGCAGATCAGAAATACACTGCTGAGGGGAGCAGCGGGCAAGGCAGGAGAGGTCTGCCGCGCCATGTGGGATTCTCCCCGGCTGGGTGTCAAACTCGCGTCGCCTCTGCCGACAGCTCCACAGTGAAGCGCTTAACCACTGCACCACCAGGGAGGCCCAATTTTGAGCAATTCTTCATGTGCTTATTTGCCATTTTCAAATCTTCTTTTATAAGATGTTTTTAAAAATATTTTGATAGTTTTTATTGAATTGGTTATCTTTTTATTATTGAAACATAGGAATATTTTCCTTGCATAACAGTGCTTTGTCATCCTCACTGTGACTTATAATTTCATTTCCTTTTATAATTTATTTAATGTGTAAAAACTTCTATTTTGACAAAGTCCAATTTTTAGCTTTCTATATTATTCTAGATTTCACTATTAATATTTATACTATGCTTAGCTTTGAAAATTATTTTTGAGATATAGATGTAAAATAAGGAGTTAATGTGGTTGTAGTATATATCTACTTTCTATGACATTGATTATCCATTTATTCATTTTTCATTCATTTTTCCTTTCATTATAGCTATATTGATATACCATAAACATTATATGCATATTTTGGTGAAAAAAATAAGGACATCTCTGCCTTCTTCATGTACTCCAGGGGTAAACAAAGACCAAGGTTAATAAGTGATGCAAAAATGTTATTTTAGATAAAATGGACAGAAAAATGTCTCATTATTAATATTTAGATAGGTGATTAAAATAACAAAAGTGATGTAATGCATTTTGAAACAGTCACTGTAAGTCACACAGGCAGTCAGACTTCATATGCATTATCGATTTACATTTCACACTATGCTATAAAACAAATTCCAGTAGTGTCTTCCTCCTAATTATAAAAGACTGAAGAAAAAAAGAGGAGGTGGAGGAGGAAATGGAGAAAACAGAAGTTCAAGGTGAAATAAATTTAATCTCGGTCTACCTGAAGTAAGAACTGAGCTGTTTGTTTATCACTGGATCAGTGTTTCATGGAGAAACTAATTCCAATAATAAATTTTTCCTGTGTTTGTGTATGAGTATATGTATGTGTATAGGTTTATATTGGTTAATATAAATATAATGGATCCCCTCTAATTCCAACCATGTCACTGCAAATTGCATGTGTTTATCTTCTTTGAATGCTGAGTGGTATTCCATTGTGTATATGTACCACTTCTTCTTGATCCAGTCATGTATTTTTGGACATCTGGGTTGCTTCCATACCTTTGCTATAGTGAACAGTGCCTCAGTGTACATACGGGTACACGTATCCTTTTGGATTAGTGTTTTTGTGTCCTTTGTAAAAGATATAAATAACAATAAAATATATATTTATATTAAATATAATGAATCAATTTACTTGGATGACAATGCCCACATGCCCACATATTTGGTCAAACACTATTCTGGATGTTTTGAGAGGGTGCTTTCTGAATTGGTAAATTTTGCTACCTATAGCTGCTACTTGCTGACTATTTGCCATAATATGGGTGGGACTCTTCCAATTAGTTGATGGCCTTAATAAAACAATGATTGACCTTATTCCAGCAAGAATGAGTCCTTCCAAGGCATGATATTCAGATTTGAACTGGATTGCAACACAGATATATAGGTTCTTCCCTGGTCTCCAGTCTACTGGTCTAACCTGCAGATTTCAGACTTGCCATACATATACTCTTTCTCTGTCAAGATATGTATATTATGTGTGTATATGCATATATATATATATATATATAGTGTGTATATGGTGTGTATGTATATGTTTGTATACACACATATATAATGTGCATGCACATATTATATGCATATGCATGTGTGTTGAGATTCTTTAATGTGTAAGAAATACATAATTACTTGCACATTGAGATACCTGTCTTAAAATGGATAGATCAAATTTCCCAAGTGATCTTTTTTTAGGATATTTTATATAACTTTATCTAAGAATTTAAAATAAATACTCAAGTAAAAACTCATGCTGTGGCTTGTGGGTAAATATAACTGATTGACCACATACATCTAACTTCACTCTTTCCTGAAAACCCATTTATTAACAGTATGTGGTTATTTTTTTTTTTTAATCAAGTTACAAGAGAGGGCAATGGTAGAGACACTATATTGGAAGCTGGAAAGCATAGCAACAAGGAATTATTCACTTAGTAGTCCTGAAAAATAATGAATTGTGAATCATAGGACTGGGTAGGTATGTGGGCAGGTGTGAGGGATGTAAAGTGAATAGCAACATGATTTATATTGCAGTATCTCCGATAAATCCAGGAATTGGTGTAAATTGTATAGAATAAGTGGAACTACAAATAGAAGTAATGGGGTTGTTAGATGAGTAAAATGAAATATTATTGCTTAAGAGTTTATGGGAATCACTTGGATCCCCGGATCTTACTTTCCAACTTTGTTTCCCAGGACTAGTGCCCTTCCTGGTTCTAGTGGAGCAATCAAACCTACTATTTGAGAAAGGTAAAATAAAATATCTTTATACTAAAGGATCTCAAGATATTTCAAAACAAGGATACCATATGAAACAATAGTCATTAAGTGAATGCATGCAGCAATAGAGATGGAGTCTGGACTCTAATAGCACTCAGCTCCAGAAGGCCTAATTTCTTTTGTCTGGGGTCTGGAAGAATTTTCTGGGGACTCTGACTACCCCAACCAAATGGATGTCTAATTCCCATCATCTGAGTACATTGTATAAATATTTGGAGTTTTCGAAGAAGATTTATTTCCCCATTCCAAAACATGAACATATAACCTCAGATCATTAAGTATCTGAATAAGATTCTAGCACAAGGGATAAAGATTAGATACAATAATCCAATTAGAATATCAGTTTGAAGTCATTCAGAGCATCATTTTCATGAAGAAGTTATTTCAAAAAAAATAACTATCAATTAGATAAATAAAAATATTTTGCAGATATGAAGCAAGAAAAGAACTTAGGGCCTCCCTGTGGCGCAGCGGTTAAGCACTGCGTTGTGGAGCTGTCGGCAGCAGCAACGCGAGTTTGACGCCTGGCCAGGGAGATTCCCACATGGTGCGGCAGACCTCTCCTGCCTCCCTCGCTGCTCCCCTCAGCAGTGTATTTCCTTCGATCTGCCTGTTCTGCTCCCCACTCTGTCTCTGGTGAACCCTCTCGCAGCCCCACGACTCTGGCCTGTAGCCCAGCTTGTATGCATAAATAAATAAAAACTAAAAAAAAAACAAAAAAACAAAAAAACTTGGAAGGAAAGTTAATACTCACGGAACAAAGAACATTTACAGATTATGCATGACAAAACTCAACAGAAGTTTCAAAGTTATAGTTGAGTACATATTAGATGTAGAAATGTTTTGAAAGTAAGGCAGAATACAATTAAATTGATAACAAGAAAATAAAGACAAAAATATAGAACGACTCAGAAATTATAAGTATCTAATATACATTTCACAATGATGGAGAAAAGAAACATAAAAAAAAATAAAATAAAAATTCTCAGATGTCCAAAACATCAGTTTGCAGAATAAAAGGACTCAGTATGTAACTAACCAAATATATGAAAAAAAAAAAATCCATGACAATGTATTTTATTAGGAAATACCTAAATACTGAGAATAAAGAAAAATGCCTGGGAACTAAAAAATAAAACAAAGAGGTAACTTTAAAAAAAAAATATCAGAGGGCTCTCCCTGGTGGCACAACCAGTTAAGCACAGCACCATGAAGCTATCCATTGCCACTGCAGCAGGAGTTCCATACCTGGCCAGGGAGATTCCCACATGGTGCAGCAGACCTCTCCTGCCTCTCCCACTGCTCCCCTCAGCAGTGTATTTCCGTCAATCTGCCTATTCTGTTCCCTGCTCTGTCTCTGGTGAACCCTCTCACCACCCCACACCTATGACCTACACCCCAGCTTGCATGCATAAATAAATAAATCTTTAAAAAATCAGGAGTTAATCACAATAGTGTGTGACTCTTGTATACAAAAAAAAAAAAAAAACACCAAAAAAAAAAAAGATTTAAAATTGTTAAGGAAACTTATTGTTGAGCTATAATGTATTATGGTATGATTTATAATCAAATGACAAGATATAAAAATGATTGTTATAAGAATTAGTCTTTCTAAAAATTTACCTACCATGCTTTGTTTTTATCAAAACGCAATGGGTGTATGTGCCCTCCCGATACAGATCAAAGATACAGTGGTCAGAGGATCCAAAGGAAACTGCCATGTGGTAATAAAAGAAACCTGGATAATTGCTTTGTACCAAAAGTAGAAATTGAGTACATTTTTAAACTTGCTAGAGATTTTAGGAGTGATTTCCCCAAAATGACATTGACACAATACCTGATATCATAAAATATTTGTGAGTGAAATTAGTAATAGTAGAAATAATAGAAAAAAAAAACTAACAACACAGAACTGAACACTGAGATATATTTATTAATCATAGAAAATATTATGTGAAATTAAAGATTATTGATTAACTACATGACTTACTGTTATTTGCATTTGAATTGTAAAGGCAGCATACAAACTAAATATTTAAATGCCTCAGACTGACAGCAAAATAATAATAGTGAGAAACTAGGAACTTCATCATGAAACAAGGCAAGCATACTCTATCTCTGGTGAGTTCTCTTACCACCTCCACACCTCTGACTTACACCCCAGCTCTTGTATGCATAAATAAATCAATCTTTAAAAAAAAAAGAAAATTGGAACTAATCATCAACAACAAAACCTCCTGGAAATAATAAGCAAATATCACAATAACGCAGAACACAAATATACAAAAAATCATCTTTTCTACATACTAACAATGAATTGGAATTTTGAATCTTAAAATGATTCTATTTAGCATCACACAACAAAAATTACTTAGATATAAACACAACAAAGTATATAAAATACATGTTTGAAGCAAACCATAAATCTGATGAAAGAAATAAAAACTTAAATAACTGGAGAAATATTCCATATTCAATAATAAGAAGAATCAATATGGTCAGCTCTTCCCTGCACGACTATAGATTCAATGCAATCTCATTAAAAATTCTAGCAAGTTTTTTTGAGGTAACTTACAAACTGATTCTAAATTTTATATGGAAATGCAGAAAAACTAAAACATTATTTTAAGAGAACAAATTTGGAGTACCGACACTCCCTAACTTTTAAAGACTTACTCTAAAACTACAGCAATTAAGACAGTGAGTGAGGTGTTAGAGAAAGTATCATTAGAATAGTCCAACTGAACAGAATAGAGCACTCAAAAATAGACCCTCGAAATACAATTAACAGAACTATGGCAAAGAAGTAAAGACAATACAATAAATGCAATAATGAAGGATATTCTTTTTTTAGCAAAAGGTGCTGTGAGCATTTAAATGCAAAAAATAAGCTATTATCTAAATGCAAATAAATTATTATATCATACAGTTAAATATAATAATTTAAACTCAGCTCTTATGTCAGTCACAAAAATTTAACTCAAAATGGGCCCTGTATCTAACTGTAAAAAACAGAGCTATTATACTCCTAGAAAATAACAGGAGAAACCTATAAGAATTTAGATTTGGCAATAACTTTTTAAATAAAACTCCAAGAGTGTGATTAATTAAATAATGTATTGATAACTTGGGCCTTATTAAAAGAAATTATACTAATAAAAATATCTTCTGTTTCACAGAAGACACTTTCAAATTAACAAAAATACACGTCATAAACTGGGAGATAACATTTTCAAAAAACATGTCTGAAAAATATTTACAGCCAAAATATACAAATAACTTTTTTTTCTGATTCCAGTTTTTATTTTTATTTATTTATTTATTTACTGTTTTTAGTGTACATGTGTGTGTGTATATATATATATACACACACATACATATATACATATACACACACACACACATATATATATATATACACACACACTTATTTAACTTATATCCTTCACAATATTGTGTATACCTGTAGGTTTCCCACCACCAATTCACCTGTGAACCATCACCATCATTAAAATATACAAATAACTTTTAAAATGTAACAACGAAAAAAAGACAATCAAATTTTAAAATTGGAAAATGATCTGAACAGAGGCTTCAAAAAAAGAAGACAGGCAGATGGCAAATAAATCTATGAAAATATCCTTAGCACATGGCATTGAGTATTGCAAATTGAAACAATGAGATTTTGTTGAGGACCTCAAAACCCACAGATCTTTTGTGTCTTATGGAAAAGATTTCATGAACCACCAAAATGAAGCCAGTAAAGAAGCTTATTAGGAAGTGACAGGACAAAGCATTGCAAATGAATGGGCATTCTCAAAAAGGAAGAGAGTCACAATGAGTGGTAAAGCAGTAGGATTTTTAAGGTTTTTCCTTTTTTCGTGGGGAGGAAGTCACTCTTAATTAGGCATACCTTGCTCCCATCATTCTTTCCAACTCCAGACTAATGGAACTACCCCTCTCTCCCTCTTGTGGAAACCAGGGAAACTATTTAAGACTCCTCCAAGCATCCCCAATCCATCAGACCATATATGGTCATTGAAACAAAATGATAGCCCCAGCTGGACTATGGGATGGCAGAAATACAGCTGTGCTCCTTTAGGGGAGTGTGTGAGGGCCCGGTTCTATCCCTAACAATGCCACTGCAAGCCTCTCTGAATGACAAAAATCCCTAATACTGACAATATCAAATTGTGGGGAGAATGAGTAGCATTTTTTCTGGTGAGATGCAAAATACTACCCCTCTTTGAAAGACATTTTGACAATTTCACATACAACTAGACTTACTACTGATATACTATGTAGACTTTCTTTGATTTTTTTTTATCCAAATCAGTTGAAAAATCTGTTTCCCCACAATAACTTGTGCGTGAATATCTACAGTAGCCTTACTCATAATTGCCAAAAGTTCAAAGCAACCAAGAACATCTCCAGTAAGGGAATGTATAAATAAACTGTTGCATTCATGTTACTGTAGTTAACTGAGTAGGTGGAATCATAAAGTATTTGCTCTTTTGTAACATGTTTATTTCACTTAGTATAATGTCACAAGGCTCATTCATGTTGTAGCATGCATCAAAATGCCTTCCTTTTTAAAGCTCAATAATGTTCCATTGTGTGTATAGGTTATAATTAGTTTATCCATTTATCTCTCAATGGACACTTGGTTATCTTCTATCTCATGACTATTGTAAATAACACTGCTATTGGGGCCTCCCCGGTGGCGCAGCGGTTAAGCGCTGCGCTGTGGAGCTGTCGGCTGCGGCGACGCGAGCTCGATGCCCGGCCGGGGAGAATCCCACATGGCGCGGCAGACCTCTCCTGCCTCGCCCGCTGCTCCCCTCAGCAGTGTATTTCTGATCTGCCTGTTCTGCTCCCCGCTCTGTCTCTGGTGAACCCTCTCGCCGCCCCACGCCTCTGGCCTGTACCCCAGCTTGTATGTATAAAAATAAAAAATAAATATGTAAAAAAATAAATAAATAAATAAATAACACTGCTATAATTGTGGTTACCCATATAAATATTTAAGTTCTTTCTTTCACTTCTAGGGGGTTTGGATACAGAAACTGAATGGCTTAGTCATATGATAATTTTATTTTTTAATTTTTTAAATGTTTTAAACTTAACATTGTTTTCCATAATGACTGCATCATTTTATATACCACTAGCAGGGCAGATGATTTCAAATTTCTCACATCATCACCAGTATATACAGGAAGAAAAAGTCAGTATCATTAGTCATTAAGGAAGGTAAATCAAAACACAATAAGATATCACTTCATACCTATCAGGATGGCTGTAATAATAATAAAAACAATAAAATGGAAAATAAAATTGTTGGTGAGACTAGGAAAAAATAATCCTTAGAATATTTCTGTTAAAATTGTAAAGTTAGGCAATAACTATGGAAAATATTTCAACAATTCCTAAAAATCTAAATGTTTTCACCTTAATATTGGGGGAAATGCAAGAATGTCTACCCTTACTAACTTATTCAGCATAGTGCTGAATGCTGTAACAATACAATAAGAAAGGAAAGGAAATAAAAAGCATACATGTTTGAAATAAATAAATAAAAACTGTAGTTATTTGCAGTCGACTTAATTGTTCATGGAGAGAATCCAAAGGTATGTTGAAAACTCTTCCTAGAAATAAAGGATAAGTTCAGTAAGGTTGCAGAATACAAGATTAACAAGCAAAATCCACTTTCAATTCTTCATATTAGCATTCATCACAGGAACATTAAAATTAAAAATATAATACCATTTAAAATTATTCAAAAATAAAATGAAATACTTCAAAGTTAAGTCTTATAAACTATGCACAGGATTATATGTTGCAACTGAACAATAATGTGGACTATATCAAAGATGATCAAAATTTATGGAATTATATATTGTGTTCCTGGATTAGAAGGCTTATCATAATAAATATATTAATTCCTGCAACTTTATAATGAAGTTTTAACATGATTCCTATCAAAATCCTAATAAGATATTTTCAAAGATATAAAAAGATTATTTTAAAATTTGTATGCTAGGAAAAAGAAATAGAATAGCTTAAATAATTTTTTAAAAGGATGAAATGGAATGATATGTTCTACATTGTTTCAAGACTTATTAAACAGTAATCAAGACCATGCACTATTGCCAAAGTGAAAGATACATAGATCAATGAAACAGAATAGAGAATTCAGGAGACCCTCATAAATATGCCCCAACTACTTTTGGCAAATATATAAATGCAAATAAATGAAAGTTAGTGTTTTCAACAAATGATTTTGGAGCCATGAAAAATTCACAAGACAAAATAATGAACCTTGACTTATACTTCACATATTATAAAGCTTTAACTCAAATGAACCATAAGCTTAATGCTAAATGTAAATCTAGAAAATTTAGCAAAGGAGGAAATCTTCAGCGTTTGAGGCGAGGCAAAAGTTCTTCATATAGAAAACTCAAGTCATAAAAAGGGAAACTTGATAAATTGACTAGATAAAAATTTCCTTGTTTTTTTTTTTTTGTTTTTGCTCTGAGATAAATCTTGTTAGAACAAAACAAAGCTATTGAGAGAAGAAAATGATACTTGCAAACCACAAATCTGATAACGAGAATCTAGACTGTAAAAAATATTTTTTAAAATTCAAGGAAAAAAATGACAAAAAAACCTAATTAGAAAATGGGTGAAAGACATTCGGAAGTACAAACAAGCACAAAAAACAACAAAGAACTATGACTACACTTCTATCAAAATGACTGAAATGAAAATAGTGAGAATAATGCTGTCCAGTAGGATGAGAAATGATCTTTCAGACATTGTGCTGGAATATGAAATGGTACAGTCATTTTAGGAAGCAAAATGGAAGTTTCTTTACAAGACAAAGCAAAACACCCAAACAAGCAAAACTAAACATATAACTACCATATGACCCAGTAATGGCATCTTCGGGCTTTGATCCTAGAGAAATAAAGTTATGTTTACACAAAAATCTGTATATAAGAATCTTCATGGTGAGGGAACTGTTCTTATAACTATATAAAATATTCTGGTATAATATCATATTAGAGATTTGATGTTACTGTCCAGGTACAGGGTCAAATTTCCACACCCCTTTAGCATCTGAGGTTAGATGAAAAAATAATATCAGAAAAATTAGTAGAAGAAATAGTCAAAATTTAACAACATATTTATGGGGAATTTGCAGGTACATATATTCTAAAAGAAAAATGGGATTACATTCTGTGCAAAGGGACCTGTGGCAACAAGGGGAGAAGAGAGATTCACATGATGAGGAGGAATGACTTAGTTCTAGATATATATCCTATCTTAAGCTCTATGAAATCCTTGTTTCTGGACATATTTCTAAATCTAGGAAACCTGCATTATTTAAATAATGACAATAGTTCCTCTTGAGGTGAACAGAAAGAACCTCCTTTAATCTTAGTTCCAAATACCAAGGTGGCACATATTGGAAATGACCTACTGTGGACATCTTGGGAAAAACCTTTATGACCCTTTCTGTGGCAAGTGACCCCACATTACTATGAGGTAATGGTAAAGGATACATAGGATCTCTGTTTCACACCATACAGTTGTGTACAGATCTAAAATTATCTTTAAAATAATTAAAATGAAAAAACTATAAAATATGAATAATTGATGATGTCACAGACCATAAAGAGCAAATAACTACATCAAAATGAGAACCTCAAAACTGTTGAAACTTATAATAAAGGTGTTAGAGGAACAGTGAGAAGTAAATTCCAAGCCAGCAGATGACAATCCTAAAAGCACTCCTTCCCCAATGTTTTTATGGACTCCACCCCAACTCATGCAGAAAAAGATCACTGGCATTAGGGACTAAAACTCCCAGCATGCCATGAACGTAACTCCCTCAATGAGTGGGCGGGTGTGAAGAGGGCTGCTGGGAACTAAAGGCAGTCACGTTGGACTTAAAAGACCAAACATAGGTGTGCCTACTCTCTTGCTTTTCTGACTTTGGCTTTGGTTTACAACCTGGTCTCAGTTCAGTTGGCATTACTGACACTGGTCAACAGTGAGATCATAACTGACTTTAAGAGGCCCTAATCAATAGTATCTTGGGGTGCTTTTTTTCAACTATTTTATTTTTAAATATTTATTTATTTATGCATACAAGCTGGGGTACAGGCCAGAGGAATGGGGCGGCGAGAGGGTTCACCAGATACAGAGTGGGGAGCAAAACAGGCAGAGTGACGGAAATACGCTGCTGAGGGGAGCAGCGGGCGAGGTAGGAAAGGTCTGTCCCACCTTGTGGGTATCTCCCAGGCTGGGCATTGAACTCGCATCGCCGCTGCCAACAGCTCTACAGCGCAGAGCTTAACTGCTGCGCCACCAGGGAAGCCAACCCTGAAAATTTTTATTAGCTCTCATTTTGAAGATATTTTATATAATTCATTTTATATGTTTCACCAAGTAAATTTATCCAGTAGGACTGAAATAACATCCTAGAATCCTAGAATGATGTAATATTGCATCACATTGCATAATACCAAAACGCAAACATCATTCAGAGTTGATTGCATTATTTTCTGATGCAATGCAGTACTACTGCCAGGCAGCTGCTGAAGTAAGCTGGCATCAGAAGTGCACTATAGAAAGCCATGTCAGAAAGGTTGAGCATTGAAAATATTTCAGACTTTGTGAGAAATAGTTTAAGCTACTGTTCCATACAATTGCTATTATTTTATCCATTTAGGCACAATACAGAACAGCGGTGCCTCGAAAGTGCATTACTAGCATGGACAATTTTTGCTCTATTTGTGGAGAAGTAACACTTGCCAACCAGAAGAAAAGTATCACTTCTCGAGAGAAGAAGGCTTTTCATCTTTACTTCGGATGCAAGGTTGGTGACCAAGACAACCCTTGGGCCCCACATATATGCTGTGCAACACAGCTTTCACAGTGGTGAAATGGCAAAAAACATCAATGCCATTTGCAGTCCCCACGGTGTGGAGAGAGCCAAGCAACCACATAAAAGACTGTTCCTTCTGCTTGGTTCCTCCTCTTTCCGGCAGAATAACGAAGCAAAAGAAGTCGAGAATAGTCTACCCAAACATTCCAACTGCATTGAGGTGACTGCTTCAACAACTTGCTGCAAGGTGATGCAAAACAAGCATGGAATCCTTTTCGCCTAGTGTCTACAGACTTTCTTGGGAATGTTCGGGCAGAAAACTACAAGGAACTAGTAGAAGACATGCTGATGCAGTATCAGAAACTTAGGTGCAGTATGTCTCTAAAGATCCACTTTCTTCATTCCCATCTGGATTTCTTCCCTGAAAACTGTGGTATGGTTAGTGATGAACATGGCGAACATTTTTATCAAGATATCGCATCAATGAAACAAAGATACCAGAGAAAATGGTCCACTACAATGCTGGCTGACTACTGCTGGATACTCCCCAAATATGCTCCTGAACAGCTGTACAAGAGACAAGCAAATAAATCTAAGAAGTAGTCTATGACTTGATTTTTTACAGGTATTAACTGTAGGCCTATTACTATTGGCATGCATTTTATGAGGTAAACATCCGTTTATTGCAGATTACAAAAAAAAGTAGAGCCCAAATTAGAATTTGACTGTCATATTCTTGTTAAGCACACACAGATTGTCAGGAAATAACTAATTTTATTTCAGTAATATGACTTTTGTAAAAATTTGTTGACCAGTGTGATCAGACATGTCAATTAATCTCTCTTTTTTCCCTCTTCTCACTCCTCTTGTAATTTTGTTTTATTTTTGATCACTCTCTGCATGTCTGCTTTGGGTTCTTGTCCTGAGTTCTTAAGCATGTGATTTTGGTCTCACCACCTGGGTCACCCCTGTTTCCCTCCTAGGGATGCCTACTTTTAGCATATTAACAATTTTCAACATCTCCGTAGTGTCTTTCAAATTATTTTATCATCTTAGGTTCTTTGGACTAGTAATCCTTCTGATGCTTTTCTTTGGTTTTTCGTTCCTAATCTCTGTGATTTGCTAATTTTTCCAGAGGGCTTAACAATTTTGAGCATTATTTTTCTGAAATATTACTTCAACCTGGTTTTATGGAGGTGTCATAAGGAGCTAAGTGCAATTTTTGATTTGAATTCTTAATTTGCGGATTCACGCTCAGTGTGTGGCATGTAAATTTTGCCTGTGCATGTATGGTTGCCATAGAGTTGGGTCTCACTTTTTTGCATGAAGTGTTCATTTTTACTTCACATTTTCTCAAACCATTGAATGAGGTGATTTTAGTTTCTCTTACAGCAAAAATAAATAAATAAATAAATAAATAAATAAATAAATAAATAAATAAATAAACCAGTCTTTCCAGCTCTACCTTTATTCAAAGTCTTATTCCCAGCCTCCTCTTAATGCAGGTCATCTACAAGGATTGTAGATTGTTTTTCCCAAGGATGTTACAGCCCTATTTCTTGATTATGAAAGCCCATCTCCTCATTAATACCATTCCTGACTATTACCAGTATCAGTCCAGTGTCTTAGAAAACAGTCACCTTAACACAGCACTGCAGCCTCAATTTGCTTTTGGTGAAGGTTGTGATAAAATATTAGTCAGCCTTGAACCTCATGCAAGTATATTAGTTAATAAAATGTGAGACATCTGAATAATATGTGCTCAGCTGTCAAATAGGTTCTTGGCCACACCATTAACACAAATGTCATTGGGAATATCCGTTGAAAAAATGTTAGTGACATTTTTTAACTGAAGGGCATTGATTTATAACTAGTCACCTTGGAAATTCACATATGCTGCTTATTTTTTTTTTTTTAAGATTTATTTTTTATTTATACATACGAGCTGGGGCACAGGCCAGAGGCGTGGGGCGGCGAGAGGGTTCACCAGAGACAGAGTGAGGAGCAGAACAGGCAGATCAGAAATACACTGCTGAGGGGAGCAGCGGGCGAGGCAGGAGAGGTCTGCCGCACCATGTGGGATTCTCCCCGGCCGGGCATCGAACTCGCACCGCGTGCTGCCAACAGCTCCACAGCGCAGCGCTTAACCGCTGCGCCACTGGGGAGGCCCTATGCTGCTTATTTAAAGAAAAGAAAATGCACACAGATTTCCAACAATAAATTATTTCTCATTTCCTTTCGGCTCATTTTTTTGTTTTGGTTTTACAGGAAATTTATAAGTGACTCATTTGCAGTTGTCTTCTTTTTAAAAGTTAGTCTATTTTAGATATCTATTTTGATTTTTACTTGTTCTTCTCATATATTTTTTTAAAGATTTATTTATTTACACATACAAGCTGGGGTACAGGCCAGAGGCGTGGGGCGGCGAGAGGGTTCACCAGAGACAGAGTGGGGAGCAGAACAGGCAGATCAGAAACACACTGCTGAGGGGAGCAGCGGGCGAGGCAGGAGAGGTCTGCCGCACCATGTGGGATACTCCCCGGCTGGGCATTGAACTCCCATCTCACGCTGCCGACAGCTCCACAGCACAGCGCTGAACCTCTGCACCACCAGGGAGGCCCATGTTCTTCTCATATTTCTAAGGCCATATCTGCCTTTAATTTTTTAACCAATCATCAATTTACATAACTTAGAAATAAGCAGAGTAAATTTTAACATCATCATCATGGAATAAAGCCTTTGAGCTTATTTCAATAATTCTGGAATAAATAATCATAAAAACAGAATATTGTTCAGATACTATTAAACAAGAACTGACTCCATTTAGTTTATCAATTTGAAGTATTATAAATATATACTACAACAAATAATTATAACATGGTGGTTAACTGACAACCATCAACAGCCATCCCAGAACAAAACTTTTGAAATACTTTCTAGCATCATTAGACTAAGGATATTTTCTCATCCTTCATTGTGTATAAAGGAAGTGATCACATTACAGTTCTGATGAATGACATTAATCTGCATTAGTGTGCTAGTCATTTTATAATGCTCTATGTCAAATTATTAGAGGGTAATATGGACTCTTAAATCTCTATGTCACATGAGCTAACATCGAAGAAAACCAAAATCCCACATTACCCAGAAGAAGAGGGAAAACTGATGAGAACAGCTTAGTGCAAGGTGTTTCAATAACAGAGTTGTACATTTGGTAGCATCATTGAAAGAAAAACCAATACCTGACAGGTAAATCACTTTGTGAGGTAAATAAGATTTCAGAGAATAGGCAAGACTGACAAAGTCAGAAATAAATGAACAACTTTGAGCTCAAGGGACTAGAAATTTTAGCATTTGTGTTTCCTTTTGATTTGAGAGATACTATGATTTACTGAGAATATTAATAAGACAAATCTAATAATGAGGTAGATGATATTTTTGTTTAACACTTCTTATGACTTCTTATAGGCTATAATTTTACTTTTTTATATTCAGAGAAACAAAGACATATGGAGAAATAAATTTCCCAATGTCACAAGAAAGAAGTTAATATAAATGCATTGTTACAGTTCTACTATTTGGTGAATAAGCTAACATGGCCTAAGGAAGTGATCTTGTTCCTGACTACTGCCTATACCCATTTCCTAACTTCCTCCTTCACAAGGACAGTGCCCAATAGAAGACAGGTCACTGTCTGTGAGGTTTTCCCCATGCACACAATTGCAAGACCACTCAGGCTCAGGGTTTATTTAATAAACCCCTTGAAAGGAAGAGTTTCTGAGGCCACAAGGAGCCAGCTGTCTCACCCCAGATAGTGTCCACAGTATCTAGAAGTTCCAAACCAAAGGCCGCTTGTTCAAGATGGTGCTGTCCTGCAAATGAGCGCCTAGAGCTCATGGTGCACAGACAAGTGGTAGACTTGGATCCCACTCACTGTGGCAGCTGGAGGTGCTCATAGGCAGGAGCCCACAGCAACAGTCTGAAGGGTGGGATGGGCAGCAGCGGACACTGGACCAGACAGCAACGGAAGAAGCACCCGGAGGCAGTGTCAGACGTTCCAAACAATAACACTTTGAGACACCAGGCCTGGCACCTTGGTGTTCTATTCAGGCATTGGCAGTGGCAGGACCGGAGAGTGTTTTAGCTGTCTGGTTGCTGCAAGACTTTTGAACTTCTCTCTTTGGAAGCCAGAAACAGAGTGGGGCGAGTCTGGGTGTCTCAGCATCTGAAAGTCTGGGAGTTGGCTTCTCTCTTTGGGAGTCTGCCTGTCTCCAGCTGGCTCCTGTCCTGCTTTGTATCCTCTTTCAAGGTCCTCCAACCTAGTTGGTACCTTCTGATTGGATCATTTTGACCAGCTGGAGCCAGAGGGAGGCGTGCCCACAGGCAGCAACTTATGGTGTGTGTGGTGAAGACCCCCACAGAGGTGGCTGTGGGAAGATGCCAGTAATCGTGCCCTGCAGTCCATACTGCAGGAACCAGGGTTTGATACACCTTAATATTTGGTACTATTGTCTTGCTTAAGCCTTCTCTTGTATTTATTTTATTCCACTTTAATCTCTCAATGGTTGGCAATACTCTTGATACTCTCTTTCATTCTCCTATTATGACTTATATCATTAATGACTTTGTTATGACTTTTTTTAAAGATTTATTTATTTTTGCATAAAAGCTGGGTGTAGGCCAGAGGCATGGGGAGGCGAGAGGTTTCACTAGAGACAGAGTAGGGAACAGAACAGGCAGACTGAGTGAAGTACACTGCTGGGGAAGCAGCAGGCAAGTCAGGAGAGGTCTGCTGTGCCATGTGGGAATCTTCTGGGCCAGCCGGGCATCGAACTCGCACTGCAGCCGCTGACAGCTCCACAGCACTGCGCTTAACCTGTTGTGCCAACAGGGAGGCTCACTTTTATATGAATTTCTAAGG
Organism: Scalopus aquaticus; assembly: GCA_004024925.1. Classification (NCBI taxonomy): domain Eukaryota; kingdom Metazoa; phylum Chordata; class Mammalia; order Eulipotyphla; family Talpidae; genus Scalopus; species Scalopus aquaticus. The sequence continues at coordinate 32,906 of PVIJ01011258.1, read as the reverse complement.
AAAGTTGTTTATGCCTGCTAAGATTCCCTGTAACTTCATAGACCAATGTGAGCACTCATTTTATGTGTCTTTTTTTTTTTCCTGACTGTAGCAAATGAGGTCACTTTTCTATTATTTCATATGCAAACAGTTCTAACTCTAAACAAGAACTCCCACATAGGAAAATATTTGGAAAGCACACTATTGTCTCAGTTCTTGGACTTTGTCACCATAGCATGTAGCTTCATCCTTTAGACAGCAACTCTGTGAGTGATAGTTTTGTTCTAGTGAAGTATCATGTGCAGTTCAAACCACAATTCCAAGAAAAAACATTAGTCCACCAAATTTTATTATGACTTGAAATTTAATATATTCAATGGTTAAATGGGGTTCAACAACCACTTACAAGCAATGTCTCAAAACTTTATCCTTAATTCTTGTGGAATGAAATAAGAAAAACACTCAAGGTTGACTTTGCAAACTGAAACAGAGTAGAATCACTACTTCAGGTAAGTGGGGGTTGAATCACTGTGTGTGTGTGTTTGTGTGTGTGCGTGTGTGTGTGTGTGTGGGAGAGAGAGAGAGAGAGAGAGAGAGAGAGCGTGAGAGAGCACACAAGCAAACAGTATGCTCATGGGAAGGAGAATTGGTGATGACACTCAGTAATGAGTGACAGAATTGTGTTCTTCACACTGATGTCAAGATTTTTTATGGAATGATGACATGTAGTGTGTAATTCCCTCTCTATTGTAATCTTACCAAATCAGACTTATAATTGCTCTGTAACTATAGAGAAATAAGCCTACAAAATTAGCAATTTATTCCTCAAACATGGAGTAATTTAAAATAATTTTTGTGTGTCATTCTAAGTGTAAAACATTGCAGTTTACATTTTATTTATGGGAATATAAGTGTGTTAGCAAATTTCTTTGCATAAAACAGATGTGTTTTGAAGAAAATATATATTCCCCATATACTCATTTGTAGATATATGGTTTCTCTTGGGAGCTGAAAACAGTTTCACTATTTTTCCCTTTAAATCCCCTGAGACTTAATTATCTGCTTATATTTCTTATTTTCTTTTTAATGAAATATATGATATAGGTTACTAACTCAGTTAAGGTTGTTGGTATCCCAACTTAATGCTCTTAATTCTAGTTATGTACTCAGCCACTAATAAGTAGTAGACTTTAATTTTTATTTTCTAATGAAATAATATCTCAGAGTAAAATTAAATTTCATATTTCGGTATTGAAGCTTTATGTGTCCATTTTTAAATAGATGCAATCATGTAGGCAATCATTTACACATGTTCAATAAGGTGAACTCTAAACAAGTATGAAAAAGCATAGAGTTATGAATGTATTTTTTCTCTTAACAGGGATCCACAATTTTATTTTCAAATTTGTGTGCCTTGGAGTAAATTTGATATAAGCAATTTCAAATTCATCAAATTCTTTGGAGACCTGATGAATTATAAGTCTATAAATAATATGTGATATGCCAATTTGAGTTAAGTTTTCTTGTTGACTAATGAAGAATTCTGGTTATCTATTCAGTCAGAACTGGTGATGGGCGAGATAGAAGGAAGGGAAAGTAGCAATATAGAATCTTGAATTTGTCTTTAAATTTCATGCTCCCCCTTTTTGGCCAGATATGGTATTTGTGAGCTTTCTGTTAAGAGATGCACAAAGAAGCTTTTCTCCTCACTCCCCACTCAAGACAGAGCTCTTCACTTATTCCCAATTGCTTGTTCCAGAAATAGCTATGCTTCAGAATCATCTCTATGAAGAAAGCTGGAGACTTCTAGAGTGGTAGAGAGCTGTCCCTCAGTTACTAACAATAAGTACTAATTGTCTTAAATTTTTAACTGGATTCAAACTCAGATTTTTTATTTGTAATGTTGAGTTGTCCAAGCTCTTCGCTGGCTCCCTCCCTCCTTGCTCCTCTGTCTTTTCTTAGTTTCTTCCCATTCTTCCCAAAACATTTCATGAGTGCTTCATGTCTAACAAATGAGGTATACTACTTCTTTTCCTTTTCTCTCTTTTCCCAAAGATAAATATGTTCAGCCATTCAAATATCCAAAACATGGAGCACAGTCTTCAATCATAGGAAAACAAGTTTTCATGATGATTTTAGAATTTGTTAGTTTTCCAGGCTTCAGAGAAGGACTACTACTATTCTCTATGGATATAAGGGTTAAATCATGTAAGAGGGAAGAAAGGATGTAAATTCTAAAACCCTTCAGAAAAAAAAATGGGATTTCAGTACTTTTTGTCCTTTATCTTAAGAAATATTCATTATTTTAACCAAAATCTTTAGAAATGTCAGTTCTCTCCAGCACTAAATTAAAAAAAAAATGGTGATATTCTATGGAGACAGATCCTTTAGGAAATCTTTATCCAATCCTATCTATAAACCTACCTTCCCTAGTGGACAGTCTTTCCTTTTCTTTACACTCTGCTTGGGCAGGAGATAAAATGGTTCATTTATTTTTAGTAGTTGGTTTGTGTAAAAATGCATCTTAATGTTTGAAGGGGTGATACACAGGCAATGAATGCAGCATTTAAGTTGCTCCTGGGAGTGGGATGAGTCTTGGGTTTTACACACTACACGAGCAAGCTCTATATGGCTTGTGGAATTCCAGAAACTAAAAGGAAAGATTGGACATTGTCATTAATGTATGATTCCAGCTGTATGGAGCTGTCTCTGGTGAACAAGACTGGACATGAAGAAAGCTAGTGTGTTATTTCTTTTCCAGCTGCAGCTCAGCTCAGCTTTTAAGTGAAATGAAGTATTTATTTGCTCTCTTCTCTCCTGGTAGAAACTCCTTTTATATTAATCATGTGTGTGCATCTTCCTGTACCATGTTAGATTCTTTCTGGCAGCTCCACTCCATCTACTTCCAAAGGAATATTCACAGATGAAAAGACCTGAGGTATGGTGGGGAGAACAAAGTTCCAGAATATACATGAACTCAGTACTGGATTCTGAGACAGACTGTCTCCACTGATGAAAACAAACTTGATTGAAAGGTGAAAAATCTCTCATGTAGGCATTCATCCGTGCAGGAACACAATTTTTGGCTTAAGTAATATTTCTACCTGGGTAGATGGTCTACTTTTGGTAAAATTCTAAAGTCACAGCAGTTTGTCTCCTTTTCTTTTTCTCTACCTGCCCTTTACATTAGAACTGTTATAAATTCTGGTGTCCAGCAATTTTATCAGGGTGTCTAAGGATAAAATCCAGACATATGCAATTTTAAAGCTTCCTAGGCAATTCCATTGTGCAGGCAAATTTGAGAACTGTTTTGCTAAGGAATTATAGACATTTGTAGTTACATGTGTATGTATGACAAGGGTCATGAAAAATTGGTTGGAAGTATCAACAATAACTTTGTCAACAACTGTCTATTCCTTTTAGAAGAAAGTCAATATACCTGTCTAAAAAGGAGCTAGTGCCTTGTTAACTTATCCACAGTTTAGAATTCTGCCCTTGTCCTTGCTAGACTGGTAATTGGCACTCATGAGTACCCAGTGGATATGTCACTGTTCATAGTCTGTTCTGACTACAGTGAGCAGGGGGGGAAACTTCTACTATCTAAGCCTAGACAATGCATTCTGTCACAGTGTTAGCAGGCAGAATGAGGGGCACCCTGGGACCCCCAAACCTGCACACTCTAATTGGCTCTAAACACATAGAGACCAAACATACTCTTAGTACGTAAGATGGTCAATAGAAAATAAATTTAATTTAATTAGCATGCAATAGAGAGAAGAAAAAGAATATGGCTAAAATAATTTCCCCATGAAACACCCAAAGTTACCCATCCCCTTGTTCCAGCTAAATAGGGTTGGCCCAAAGCAGGAACACTGAGACCCAAAAGCCTGCCACAATTCTAAAGCATCTTCTGGTGGCAACCCATAGGAAAGGTGCAGAAGAGGCCAGAAAGTCTGGAAGGAAAGGAGTAAATAAAAGTACTAGTCAAGATAAAGTCTGCTATTACCACCTTCCCCACAGGTCTCTCACCCACATCTGTTTCAAGTGCCTCCTGCTATGTTCCCCCAAATTCCTGGTACAAGTCCTATAGCAAGAGGCAAGCACAGTATTTCACACGTCTGTTCTCCATGTGCCTTCTCCAGTCTTCTCCCTTCAGACTTCTCTCCCAAAGTCTATTTCACTTCCCCTTGCTGCTCAGTTCTACCCTTCTTTAGGAGGGCCAGGGAACCTGAAGCCTCCCCTTTCTATGGGGATTTCACTGGTACAGAAAGAAGTTGACTTATGGGATCTTGGGGACAATGCGTCAGGGAAAAGAGCTAGTACATAGGCTTGATACAGGGGTGAGTTGCACATTCAAAGTACAGATTGGAGGGTAGAGAACCTGCTTCTCTTGTCTGCTTGTCACTAATAAGAACTGTTATCACTTAGCCAAGTCTGGAGGCTAGAGCCCTGGACCAGCACAAGACACAAATTCCCTCTGGGAGCAATAGTGCCTTTCATTCTCCTGGAGGTGACTGGTTGCTCTGTACTGGTCATAGGTCAGTATGGCATGGCCAGATTAGCTGAGGCCATATCCCTGGGGGATCTACAGAACCCACAAAGCAATTTGGTTTGTTTTTAAATTTCAGAAGTGGCCTTTTTTTGTATAGATTCTTAGTAAAAGTCATGAAATTGTCCAAGAAATTGCCATAAGGATTTGCAGAAAGTTCCAAAGGAGAGAAAAAAATCAACAACAGAGCTAATGAAAAAGAGAGATATGTCAGTTGATATTAAGCTGCCTTTTCTTCCTTTTCCATAAGGTCACATTCAAAAAAAATTTTTTTCATCATATGGCTTATAGTGGATGGAAGTTGATTGTAGGAGAATGATCACCTTTTCTGCTACTTCTCTAAGCCTAGTCAGTGCAGTTGATGGCAATAGGGGTGGTGAATGCAAACAGCCCACCTAAGACTTTTCTCTCTGGACTGGCATGGGTCTGATAAAGCAAGCAGAAAGTACAGGGGAGAGCCTCTGGTTTTATTTTGTATTTTTATTTATTTTTTAAAAGATTTATTTATTTATACATACAAGCTGGGGTGCAGGCCAGAGGCATGGGGCGGCGAGAAGGCTCACCAGGGACAGAATAGGGAGCAGAACAGACAGATCAGAAATACACTGCTGAGGGGAGCAGCGGGCGAGGCAGGAGAGGTCTGCCGCACCATGTGGCAATCTCCCGGGCCTGGCGTCGCGCGCTGAAGAAAGCTCCACAGCGCAGCGCTCAATCACTGCGCCACCAGCGGGACCCGAGATCTCCTGGTTTTAATGGAATGAACTGCTCCTTGCTTTTGCAGGGGGGTGATAGCTAGAAACAATATGGGACATCACAGCTCCAGTGCTGCAATTGGTTAGCATGTGATACTTATTTAAAAAAAAAAATGTGATGATGTTCAGGACAACAGAACCCAAGGTATTTCAGGTAATGATTACCCCTGGGGGAGTTATATATTCCCAGGTCTGTAAAAGATCCTAAGGGTGACTTAATTATGTTGCAATTGACCATGGTATTTGGCTTCAGTTTCGCTTCCAACATACCTTTCTTATCTAGAAGATCATGCAAATAATATTTTACTTACACAACAATATTAAAAATGCCATATCAGGGCCTCCCTAGTGACACAACAGGTTAAGCACAGAGCTGTGGAGCTGTTGGCAGCTGCGGTGCTAGTTTGATGCCCTGCCAGGGAGATTCCCACATGGCACAGGAGACCTCTCCTGCCTTACACTCTGCTCCCCTCAGCAGTGCATTTCAGTAGATCTGCCTGTTCTGATTCCCATTCTGTCTCTGGTGAACCCTCTCACTGCCCCACACCTCTGGCCTGCACCCGCCTCGTATCCATAAATAAATACATCTTAAAAAGAAATGTCATACCAGCTGGCCACGCATTTTGGCTGGGCAGAGTTGGGGTGGGGGGCTCTGAGTGAGAGTGGCATCTTTACTGGGCACAGTTGCTAAAAATGTTCTTCTGTGCTTCTTGGAAGAACAGTGTTCTTTCCCCCGATATTGTTCTCTGCAAGGGTCTGGGGCAATATCTAGATGCAGGAGAATGAAGTTAGTATGTCATCCGATTTATACTGAAGAACAGCTCTCCCAATTTGGAGATGTTAGATGAGTGAGAAACATGCCAAACCAGGGATTGGAGGCACTCATAAAGAAGCAGGGAGGAGCTTTCCAGACTCCACCCCCTGGTGCCTTCCAGACTCCAAGCACATCTCTTCTCTCTTCACTGCTGAGATCTCAGGCACCAAACCTTTCATCTCCCAGTACCCCAAGTTCCTGACTGGGGCTGCTGGGAACTAAGAACAGAGATGAATGGGCATGTTGGACTCAAAAGACTGAACCCATGTGTGCCTGGTTTCTCCAGCTGACTTTGGAGTGCATCCTCCTCTCTGCTAGGCTGACACCATCTTCAGTAGGACAGATTGCATCTGGCTCTAGGCCATCCTATAAGGCCTCTCTCTCTCTCTCTCCTTGCCATTTTTTATGTAAAGAAACCCCTTTCCTCTCTGTCCTTCATTCTTAAGGATATAAGTAATTTCTCACCAGACAGGGCATTGCCTTTATTTCTGGATTTGACTGTTCAGCTTGGTGCCCAATATGGTTAGTCAGCCCTTGGGACACTCCTTAGAACTGGCCTTCACGGGTGCATTCCGATTGTTAGATACTAGGCCGAATTTTCTTATTTTTAATTTAGAGGAGTTTGAGTGTTTCTCTGTGTGTGTGCTTTGATTTAGATGGATTCAAACTTTAGTTTAGACAGCTCTGCTTCCCATTCTTCTTCTCTTCCTCCTCCTCTGGTTTGGGTGATCTGATCAAGTCTGGTGCATGGAAGCTGATTTTTGTCTTGTGGGAGTTTCATATGAATACACACATAAGATTCACTTTCAACCTCTGGCTTAGGACTTTTTCTTGTGGGGGCTACTTAGTGATGTGATAAGCACTTCCTACAACTTCTGCTTTTTTATTCAAGAAGATATTAGCTTTCTACTTCAACTTTGTCCACTGGGCAAATTCTGGCTGCCATCCCCAAATCAAACTTCGAAAGGATGGTCCATATGATGGCACAGAGAAGTGGGAAGCAACCTTCCCTTCACACTGATAGCTGTAAAGAGGAAATGAAAGAGGGGGTGACCCACCATTTACTAAAAACTTTGAATCCTCCAGTAGAGAATACTTGCAGAGGCCAGAGATGCAACTGGGAGGCTTCAGAATCCCAGTGGGCCATGCTGCCATGCCCTACCCTTGACAGGAAGGGAGTGGCTTCTTCTCATATCAATCAGGCACCCAATTTGGTGAGAGGAGAGACTTGGAGTAGAACAGTTCCCTCTTCTCCAACTGCTAGTGACTAGATTAAGCTAAAAGGGCAATGCACATGATACTATTAGTTATATACTCCCTTTTTATAAAAAAACCTACTACATTATAGAAATTATGTCCTTTCATATAAGCAGGACACTCAAAAGTTTGCTAATTTGCTTCTATTTTTTACCTCCCATTGGCCTACCTGGATGGACAGAAAAACCATGCTGCATATGTTATTTACATCAGATGAGCAGGAACTGGGTTTAGAAAAAGCTAATAAAGATGATACTGTAATTTCAAGATTTCAGGTCTAGTCTCCTAGCCAGGAATTGGTCCCAGGCTGCGGTGGGGTTGGGGGCTGGGGGTGCAGTGCGAATCCCAGCCACTAGATAGACTTCCACGCATTGGTGTCTCATGAAGCCACAGCAGGAATTTCACTGACACTCAGGCAGGCAAGCAAAAAGAGGCAAATTTGTTTAAAGAAATAGATATAAGGAGATGTTTATTAAGGAGAAAAGGAACAGAAACAAGTGGGACTCCTAGGCTGGTGGAGCCAGGCCAGGAAGGGGCAAGGAAGCCACAGTGGAGTCATGTCTTAGGGAATATGTTTCTTCTATCCTTAATTATCCTCAAGCCCCGTCAGTGTCTTTGTGATTGGTTTGTTCTTTCTGTTTGTTCTTTGTTCTGTCTTAATGTCTCTGTGCCCAGAAGTAAGTCTCTGTGTCCCAGTCCTTATCTTAGAGTCTATTTTCTTTATTGTCCTTGTCTGGGAATGTCCTCTTACCCCCTAGTCAGGGGGTGTTTGTTTAGTATCCTTTGGAATTTGTTGTCCTTATCTCTGTAGCCTTCTTTATTCCTCCAAGGCTGTAGTCAGTCTATGTACATGCTTTTTCCTATTCTGTGCTGTCTCTAGTAGCTATCTCAAAGATATTCATCATCTCCAGAAGGAGGATGTAGAAACCCGAGATCTAGATAAGAACTGTCCCGTGGTAGACCCAATGATAGTGGAACGGAATGACTAGAATACTACAAGAGGTGCTTATTATTAGGAGTAAATAGAATGACTAAGTTAAAAAAAAAAAAACAACAACTAACTAACAAGATATTGGAGCTTCAAAAGGCCAATCTGGATCTGCTTGAGTTTCTAGATAGGATGATTCAAATTTATGTACTTACACGAGCATGAATTCTGATGCTCCAGAAAATGTTTGAGTGATTAACCCAATATTCATTGGGCAGAAAATTTCTGATACAAGGAGGGAATTAACCAAGGCATAAGGAGGCATAGACATGAGTCGTTCCCAACTGGTGGATGTAGTCTTTAGTGCTTATAGTAAAAGACCAGAAAGGAAGTCTAGGCCTTCAGCTATATTCATACAGAAGACAGGAATGGATTTAGGAGAAACAGAGAAAGGACATGGAGAGAAAATAAGAGGGATTTCTCTTTAAGAAGGGAATTGAAAGGACAGGTTCCCCAGGTTGGAAGCAAGAAAGGGGAGAAAGAACAAAAAAAGTGGAAGGAAAGGAGGGGAAGCAGGTAATAGCAGAGACTAAGGATTCAGACAAGCATAAAATGATCCTGGCAGAGCAAAAGGAAGGAGGACAGGAGACAAATGGTAGTTCACAGTGGGGGCTTGAATGAAGAATTGGGAGGCCCAGGAACTCCACTCAATCTTAAAAAAACTATTAAGAGAATCCCTTCAAGTCCCAGGTAACTGATCATGGGGCACCGTTTTGTTGATTTTGTGGTAGACTCTGGAGCAACGTATTTGGTTTTAAACTATAAATTAGTTTGTGGTAGCAAGAGTACTGTCCATCGCTGGTGTTATGCAAAGGCCATAACATAAAGCCTTCCTACAAGCTCTGGAATGCCCATTTCATGATAGAAATCTCTAATTTACCTTTTTGTAAGTGTAAGATTATCCAATCACCTTTCTTGATGTCACTTTTTTAAAAGAAAATTAATTCATTGTTTTGATTGTAGTAAACTAGGATTTTCTTCACCAGGTATTACCATCATAGGGTACCCACCACCCAATCACCCACAGTCCACCACCATAATCCACTGAGCCTTCCTCTATACTAACCCTTACCCCCTTCGGATACTTCAGTTCTATACAGTAAAATTTCAAGTGTTGTCTTTTAAGTTTTCTTTCCTGGTTCTTAGTTTGGTCTCTATATTCCATGGCCCAGCAATTCCACTCCTAGGTATCTATCTTAGAACCCAAAAGAAACTAATTAAAAATGAAACCTGCACTTCCACGTTCATTTCAGCACTGCTTACAATAGTGAGGATATGGATACAGCCTAAATGTCCAAATCAGATGAACACATGAAGATATACAGCAGCAATCAAAAAAAATGAATTCACTCCATTTGCAACAACACAGATGGAGTTGGAAAAAATAATTCTAAGTGAAATAAGTGAGAAGGAGAAAGGTAAATACCGAGCGATGTAATCAGACTGTGACTTCTTAAGTAAACTTAATACAGAGACTAGTTCCTCACCCCAAGAACAAGGATGCAACTGCAAGTACAACTAGAACATGTCTTGCATTCCCCCTTGGTGCTCATTAAGGATGTTCCACCAAAAGTTGAAGTGCTTCCACCAGAAGTCTGCAAAAGAGTAAGATGCATGGTTTGGACTGATAGAAACCCAGAGCATGCCAAAAAGCCACACTTTGAGAACAAAAGTGGTGGAAGGGAACATATCCCCAAGGAGAATGCAACATCCACTAAAATGAGAGCCTTAAGGGGATTCAATCATTATTTCAAAGATTTCTACAATTCAGCTCATTTGGCCCTTTAGTTCCCCCACAACACTCTAATTTTGCTGGAAAAGAAACTCCACTCAAATGAATACCATCTTGTTCAAGATTTGAAGGTCCTTAATGAAGTTGTCCAGGGCATACATCTAACTATGCCAAATCCTTATACCCTGGTAATGCCCTCCCTAGGTTTTCTGTATTGGACTTGAAACATGCCTTTTTCTTCACAGAGCACATTCCTGTAATCAGCTACTTTGTGCTTATGGATGGCAAGATCCTGAGTCCAAGAACACTGCTATACTGCTGTAGTGTGTTTCCACACTTTTTAAAGAATTCCCCAATGGGAAATACTGGCCATAGATCTCAGAAAGGTCCCAGTAAAACAGGATATCTCCTACAATATGTGAATGATTTACAAATTGCCGATTGTAGGGTTAATGAAGATTGCTCAGTTTTTGCACCTTTGGCCTCTGTGCTATCACTTGTGTCCATGAAAGAAGGAGGAGCTTGGGAGCCTGGGCTTGGGGTACACATGCCTGATGGCGGTCACCTGGAGGATGGTGCGTGTTGTGAGTGGGCACCCTTGGGTCTGAAGGCTGAGCATATAGAAGCAGCATCAGAGAGGACAGAGCGCAGCAAGACAGTGGTGGAGAATGGCTACAAGAGAACATCAGAGAGAGCCCACAGAAAGTAAAACTTCAGTGGGGGCCAAGAGGCCTCTGAGCCTCCTGGTGCCTTGGCCCCCCTGCCTGCCCTGTACCTGTTTGCCTTACTACAATTGGTGTAGAAAGATCATTAAAAGTCTGAAAAGGCCACCGAGGGCTCCAAGACTCCTTTACCCATCTGCCCAGATCCATAGAGAACCTGCCCCGTGCCCTGTGCTTGCTGGCACAACACAAACCCTGACTATGAACCTTGTCTGGAGAATACATATTAGTTTCGAAACACTTAGCAGCAAATGACTACAGGACGTTGCCTTAGAAGGCTTAGATCTATAAACAAAAGATAACAGTACCTGGGATTTGAGATTAAGAAGGCAAACAAAGGAGGCGCATGACTGACAAAACAGGTGATTTCAATTTTCAAAGTCTTTGTAATTAAAGGCAATTATGCTAACTATGGGGGATAGCTGGGTTTTGTAGAATCAGGATTCCCAACTTTGGGCTAATAGAAAAGCCAGCCCCTCTACAAAGTCTTCAAAGTTTGGACTCTGCAACTTTGTTTTGGACCTTTGAATGGAAACAAGCCTTTGATAAAAATAAAGGGAAGGCTGATCACAGCACTAGACTTAGAGCTGCCAGACCTCAGAAATTTTTTCCCACTCTATCTGCATGAGAGCTAGTAAATCAACGTGGGAGTCCTAATTCATTATCAGGACCAGGAATGCAGCCCATCGTACACCTGTCCAAACAACTGGAGCCAAACTAAAAGGGATGGCCTTCATGTTTGCAGGCTGTAGCTGTCATTTTATACTTCTTGTATTAAGCAAAGAGATTTCCCTTTGGTCACTGAAGCACTGTGTATGTGTCACTCCAAGTTTTGACACTTAGAATGGAACGGCAGAAGGTAGGTAGCTTGTTGGGTGCACGGGTGCTCTGCAGCCATCCCAGGCAGGGTAGGCTCATCGTCGCTTCAGGCAGCTTGAAAGAGAAGCTTGGAGCCCTTGGCATCATCCTCATAGGTTAAGGAACACAAGCCAGCAGGGAGATAGCAACTTGGGCCCCCTGGGAATCCCTATAAGCTCTTTCCTCTCTCAGCCATTTTCTGACCCTCTCCACCACTCTCCCCTGCACTCTGCCACTTGTTCCTCAGCCACCCTTACATGTTCAGTCTCCCGGCTCAGGCACGCTCACACCACACTCCAGCTGCTGCCATCAGGCAAGTGTGTAAGCCCAAGGTGTTGATCACAGATGCTAATGGCAGGAGGGCAGCAAAAACCTGATAACTTCCATTTTCCCTACAATGGGGAAATATCAAGTAGCTCTATTGACCAATTATAATGTGTCATTGCAAATCACTAACTCTTTAAATGTACCCGACTTGCTCCCAATCAGTATAGAGAGATCTATAGATTATTAACCTATAACCCCTTAGAAGCTCTCGAAACCATATTTGCTAGATGACCACATTTGCTGACCAGTCCTGCCTGATCCAGAGTGTTAGGCATTTACAGAATATAGAAGCTTTATGGAAGTGTTGTCTGCACGTATGTTAAGTCATGGCAATACTTTAGGAGACCATAGAACCCAAACTCATCCTCCTAACAAGCCCATTCTAAGATTCAATTTTTAGCACTACATCAGACATAGGATAAGAATGTAGGATCAAGTAGTACATAATATAACAAGACGTTTTAGTTGTAACTCATAACTTTGTTCTCTCTAGGATCACCGTGCCTCCGGATGAAACAGCACATCATTTCAGAACTTGTGATGAGGTCTTCTTAAGACCTGGCAGAGTGGAGCTTCCCAAGCACAACAGTCAGAGAAATGGTCTTATTTTGTAACTTGCAAGTATAAAACCCTGAGTGTATCACTCCACAGTGAACAAGCCCGGAATCTGGTGATCCAGAGACCAGAACCCATTGGTCTTGTGAACCTGTTGAAGATCTAAAATATTAATTTAAGAAAAAGACAAAACCTTGGGCCTCCATGGTGGTGCAACAGGTTAATTGCAGCACTATGAAACTATTAGAGCCACTGCAGCACAAGTTCAATACCTGGCCAGGGAGATTCCCACATGGCACAGCAGACCTCCCCTGCCTTGCTCTCTTCTCCCTCAGCAGTTTGCTTCAGTCGATCTGCCTGTTCTGCTCCCCACTCTGTCTCTGGTGAATCCTCTCACCACCCCACACCTCTGGCCTACACCCCAGCTTGTATACATAAATAAATAAAGTTTTTTTTTTTTAAAGACAAAACCTTAAATGTTTGCTCATTTAATTTATGTTGCAGAATTAACATCCTGGTGAACATTGGAAGCCCTGAGATGATGAATGAGGCTATGAGTTTTCCTTGGTAATTCTCCAATTATTTTTTTTTTAATTCTCCTTCCAAAGTCCTGTGAATGTAGAATGGAATCTGAAACCACATGAACTCTGTTGTCAGTGCTCCCCAGGTTTGGTTTTGATTCCAAAGAGACAACTTGGATTAGATTTTGGCTGTTTAACTTTTTTCATTCTTTGACAATTTTGATTTTTACACTTATAAATAGATAGATAGATAGATAGATAGATAGATAGATAGATAGATAGATAGATAGATAGATAGATAGATATGGGTCTATGTTTTATTTTTCCCTTTTGTTTCTTTGCAGACTTTTTTTGCAGATACATGTGTGGTTCTAGTGGACAAAGAACCTGGCTACTTCAAAGTGAATTAATCTGCCTTTTCAGTGGAGAGTGGTTAGAAGAATCTAGTTATAGAGAATGAGGGTTTGTCCATGTAAGGAAGAAAAAATAAATCCCTGTTCTTCGAAAATATGAGTAAAACTACAGTTGCATCACATATTCAATGCTAGCTAAGTGAAATACTGCAGAAGCTACCTGCCAGCATATATTATATGTTGTATACCTTGCCTTCCCCTTTGAATCTAATCGTTTTACCCTTTGGTGGACATAGGTGATGTCTATAGAAATTCTGAGATTAGAAATATTATGGGATTCAGTTCATGTGCTTCAAGGAAGCATGATTTTGGATTATCTTTGGTTAATGAAAACTGATTAAGAATCCACTGGTTCAGTGGTTTGAGACATGTATGTTTTTGAAGTTCTGATACTGAGTGTAATTTTTTTTTCTTTTTCACTTGTGCCATTTGTTTTGCACACATGCTGCACAGAAGAATTTCTTATTTGTTTGAATGCCAGGTAAAAAGAGTTGGGAAATTAAAGGCTTTCGGAGGATTGTAAATTTAATTGTGGAATTGAAATAATTAATAAAGGTTTGGTAGAGGAAAATGGTAACTTTTAGAATGAAAGAATACAAAGACAAGAATGGTTTGTTTCTGTGAGCATGGTGCTGATTTTGTTTGTCAGGTCTTTATATCTTAAATTGTCACTATTGGGGAAATAAATGATGTTTTTCTTTAACACTTATGATAAAACTTCCCAGAAAGTAGAAATTAAGAAAAAAATGATAGTCTTGTTTGATAGAAACAAAGTTATGGAACCTCAGTAGATTTTCTGAGACACCACATATTTGTCCCTTTTTGTTGTGGAAAATGCAATAGACTAAGTCAACCTATTGGTATTTATCTGGTAAAATGAAAATGGGAAGCCTTGTCACTTAAGAGAAATATTTAACCTTTGCATACACATGAATATTAATATTCTAAAAAAATCATGTGTAACTTCTAAATGTCTAATATACTCTTAAGATTGCTTGCCAATCCTGTTAGTTTCTTTCTGGAATGTTATGAATTATAAGTTTAAGCAAATTTCTTTGTCAATTATACTATTATCAGATCTTTAATTTTGGTTATTTCAGAATTTTGACCTCTGAAGAAATTGTTTCTAGAGAAATTAAGAGAGAAAGATCTTGATGATATTATAATACACATGCCAATTGACTCAACATCGATAGATTTTCTACATCAAATGGAATGAGCAATTTTAATAAGTTTTAGTTGAAATTATTCTTTTTTTTTTTTTTGGTTTTATTTTGATGCAAGGGGAAAAAAAAAAAGTCTTCTGGCTGTCCAAGATCTGCAGCAACATTGTGTTGCATTTTCATGACCAGAAGTGAAATGTTTTTGCATTTTCTCTCTTGCTGATCCCATCATATTATAGAAAAGTGTTTATCAGTGTTCTTATTACTCACAGCAATTTGTTTATATTTACATAATTTTCAAGGAATATAGGAATTATATATAACATAATAAGGAATTTTATTGGCATCTTCTTAAGTATAGAATGGGAAATATGGTTAAATTACCAAAGCTTTGATTGAAATGTTAGGGAGTTGAAATTGAGCAGAGCCAAGAAGAAGAGTCTGCCACTCTACCAATAGGGTTTCATAGACCTCCTAGGAAGGCAGGGAAGCTTAAGTCCTTTGGCAGATCTAGAGATGTCAGAGAGAAGTCTTGGCAATCTGAAAAACAGGAAAACTACCCAAAGATGTTGCAGGTGCAATCTGGTGAGACTGTACTGTGGCTAGGCTCCTGAGGCCTAAACAAGCCAAGAGCTGAGAGTTCAACCTGAGAACTCAGAACTCGTGGAAAGTCCCCACAAAACCAACAGAAATTCTGCTGTTATCTTGCCTTATGAGTTTATGTAAAAATAGATCAAATGGGTTGGAATTAAACATAGTTTACAGAAGCATTTTGCTGTAATATTTGATATAATTGAGACAAAGATGGAAAATATAACTATTATTTTAATAGTAAGTGGCCTCTTAAAACCATTTTTAGATGTCTTTATTTAATGAGTTTTTCTAAAATATGCAATTTGAGTAATGACTTGTTTTGTTTTGTTTTTCTTTTGTTTGTTTGTTTTGAACTTATTGACTATTCTCTAGAAGGAGGCACTTTGCCACACTCGTTAAGCTTGGACAATGCCTCGTGACTGATTGCTATTTTTCCTTTGAAATATTCCCAGGAGGAAACTGCCTTTTGAGGCTATGTGTATATCATTACCATAAAAGTGGTGGCAGAAATTTGAAAGGGGGGGGGGGGATTGTTAGAACAATGAAGAATAAACTCTGAGCCAGTGGTGGAAGATCATAGAAAAAGTGGCTTTTTCTGGGCTCTACCCCCTAACATCTTTCCACACTCCACCCCCATCTCTATTCCTGCCAAGATCTTCATCACGAGCAATATGACTTCCTAAATTGGGGTGGGGAGAGTGGTAGGGGCTGTAGAGAACCCAGCAAAGCTGAGTAGCCATGTTGGACTCAAAAAACGCATGCCCACTCTCTCTTTCAACTGATTTTGGCATGCAGCTTGGTCTGTGCTGATCTGATACCACTACAGGTAGGACAGACTGTATCCAACTACACTGGTCAGCAAAGTTTTACAAAAGTCATATCACTGAAATCAAATTAGTCATTTCCTATTAATTTGTATGTGCTCAACATGAATATGACAGTCAAATTTTAATTTTGGCTCTAGTTTTTTGTAATCTGCAATAAATGGATGTTTACATCACAAAATGCATGCCAATAGCAATAGGCCTACGGTTAATATCTGTAAAAAAATCAAGTCATAGACTACTTCTTAAATTTTTTCACTTGTCTCTTGTACAGCTGTTCAGGAGCATCTCTGGGGACTGTCCAGCTGTATACAGCCAGCATTGTAGTGGGCCATTTTCCCTGATATCTTTGTTCCATTGATGCAATATCTTGATAAAAATGTTCGCCATGTTCATCACTAACCATACCACAGTTTTCAGGGAAGAAATACAGATGGGAATGAAGGAAGTGGATCTTTAGAGACATATCGCAGCCAAGTTCCTGATACTGCATCAGCATGTCTTCTACTAGTTCCTTGTAGTTCTCTGCCCTAACATTCCCAAGGAAATTTGTAGACATTAGGCAAAAAGCATCCCATACTTGTTTTGCATCACCCTGCAGCAAGTTGCTGAACTGGTCATCTCAATGCAGTTGGAATGTTTGGGTAGACTATTCTCAACTTCTTTTGCTTTGTTATTCTGCCGGAAAGAGGAGGAACCAAGCAGAAGGAACAGTCTTTTATGTGGTTGCTTGGCTCTCTCCACACCTTGGGGACTGCAAACGGCATTGATGGTCTTTTGACATTAAACCACTATGAAAGCTGTGTTGTACATGTAGCACAGCATATATGTGGTTTGGTTAGTCTAAAAATTCTCTTTCCCTCGCTCTTAGTGCCCTTTTTCTAAGCAAACGAATCTTTTTATTTCTCTCCGTGTGTCCTACTTTCTTAAGCATGCTTGTGGGAAATCACCAACCAGGCCATTCCCTTTCTGTCAGGATTTGCCCAATTTCAGAGGCCCATGGGAGGGGAATTCCCCTTCCTCTCTCAGATTCTTCTCAGGATGTTAAAAAATAAATTAATTAACATCAGATTAATTAGTTGGGGTGAAAAAAATTTAATTGTATATGTGTGAAGAATTTACATAAATACAAATTTTAGAGTAAATGAGACTGAGGGTTTTTATCCTTGTGCTGATAAATGGCATAGGGACTGTGTCTCAGGGAGATAGTAAGGAATGTTACATGAAAAGGCGGGAATAGCTTATGTTTTCTCTGCAAATATTGTTTTGTTTCAGAGAGAGATCATTTCTACAGATAATTCTACTATTGGATAATATTCTAATCTTTGTTCTTCTAGGTAATTAGAGTGAAAATGACTCTTCTCAGATGAGGGGAAAGGTGAGAATTTCTCCTTAGCCTCTAGGCAATCAGTTCACCTCTCCTCAAAATAATCTGTATGATAATGTGACAAATTCTGAAGATACCAGTTTCAAGAATCTTGGGGAGGCTTCTTTTGAGCAGTCTCAAAGGTAAGGCTGAATCCAATTAAGACAGACTGTGTGTTTAGTGGTCACAGGTGTCCAGGGCACATTTTCATCAAGTTTGGGCATGGAAAATTTCGTATTTTTATTATTATGGGTATACACAATAAATTGATTAAATATTTTCAGCCTCACCTCCTAAATCATCTTCAGTTCACACTTTTTCAGACTTCTGTCTTCAATATTTAGTCCCAAAGACACGATTCAGCTGGCAGGAGTGACCATGGAGAAGAACCAACAGGACCATTCGGAAGTTTGGATTGGGTTGGGGCTTGAATCTCAACATTTAAAGGAGAACAATAAACACTGAAGGTCATTCCTGTGTCCTATGACATATAATGCTCTGCAGTGTTACCATGACAGGTGGCCAAGGTCAATCCAGCCAGGACTTCATTTCTGCCGCTAGACACTGGTGTCCCTTATGGAACAGGACCAGCCTGGGCAGGCGACCAGTCATGTGGAAAGTTCCTACTTGATGGTCACTATGATTAAGAAGACTGGTTTTGTGGAGACTCTGAAAAATATAAATGGGCTTGAAAGACCGGAAGTAAAAAGGGTTTCTTGTGATTTCAGAACAGACTTCTGGAATGACTGAGAAAGATGAGACAGACATGCTAATATAAAACCTCAGCAGATACTTTGCTTCAACCAAAGAGTCAAGCAACCTTGACAACTTTCACCCAAGTGGCACCAGATACATTAAATCAGAATCTCTTGACTGGGGTTCAAGAATGCTTAGCATTCTCAAGTGATTACAATGTGCAGCCAGAGCTGAGAATCTAGGAACTAAAGGGCACAGGTGACTAATGACCAGCCCTACACACTTGACCTGGTTTCCCCTTTTCTTGCCTCAAATCTCAAGAATTTGGTCAGATTTATTTTCCTTCTGAAAATATCTTTATCCACTCTAACTTGGCAATTTATTTTCCTTTACAAACCAGAATTTGTTTCTATAGTTATCCTAGACAAGCATATCTGCTCTGTCAATTCTCTAGGTAGGTGATAGACAGGTAACTCATGATGGGAAATTAACAAGTGTGCATTTGCAAATGACTTTAGGATTCAGGAACCTAGTTCCAGGTGCTATTCAAAATGCTTTCCATGTATGATTTCACTGAATCCTCACAACCAGTCTATGAAGTAGAAAACTGTTCATTCCTTTATACAGATGGGAAAGCTGAGACTTAGAAAACTAACTTGGCAAAGACACTTTGAGTCTGTGTTAGAGACTGGGCATGAGTGCAGATCTATTAATGAAGTGACTGACCTTGACCGCGATATGTCAGGATAACACTGCATAGCATTACATATCATAGGACACAGTAATGACCTTCAGTGTTTACTGTTCTCCTTTAAATGTTGAGATTCAAACCATAATCCAATCCAAACTTCTGGAACGGTCCTGTTGCTCCTTCTCCACGGTCACTCCTGCCAGCTGAATCTTGTCTTTGGGACTAAATATTGAATCCAGGCAGATCAGGGCCAATGTAAGGTAGTGTGCATTTGGAAATCAGAATCATCCTTGAGTGACCTACTTCTTTATCTGTGCTTTAGTGCTCATCTATATAATTGAGAGGTTTTTTTTTTTAAGCTTTGTTAATAAGAACCTAAGAAGAGAGCATATAAAATGTCTATTAAAATGCAAATGTATAACATATTCCTTATAGCTAGAGATGGGATGGGTTGGCATTGCTGAATTGCTGCCCCCTCAGGACACACCAGAGAATACTGCCCTGCTGGCCTGATGCTTTGGGGCATCACCTCCCATGGGGCTGCAGTGGAAGTATGCATAAACCTCAGACTGGCCCAAAGAAGGGGTGGTTTCCACTGTTTTGTTTTTATCAGTTAGGCCAATCCAACTCTATCAGTTCTCACCTTTGCCATTGTAGTTGCTACTTCCTAATGGGCTGTTAAGATGGTGACAAAATATGTGAGAACTGGATTTAAAGAGTTATCAGTCCTGAGTAAACACTCCAAGGACTCATGCCCAAGGTCAAAGCACACCTTCAGGGCAGGCTGTCATTTTGATCCTCAGAAGCTGCTTTAAGAGGGCAGAGGCTGTCTAATGCTTCCTAAGCCAAGGTTGACTTTTCCTGAAGCATGTGCCTTGAGAGGTACCAAAAAAACAGATAAATCTGACCTGCTTCATATATCACAGAAATTGACAGTGTTAGTTCTATTTAAAATAAACTCACACATACGCAGCCACTTTGTCTGCTCCTGACACACATATGAAGGTACACCGAGAATTTCACTAATATTTAAGATAAAATATGAGACAATATATTTCACATTTGAAGTGGGTTGTTTATGATTAAACCCCAAGCTCAATCTGTTTAGATTCAATCGCCTTCGATTTTTTAATTTTTTTTAAGATTTATTTTTATTTATTTTTGCATACGAGAACTGGGGTATAGGTCAGAGGTGTGGGGTGGTAAGAGGATTAACCAGAGACAGAGTGAAGAGCAGAACAGGCAGATCTACTGAAATACACTGCTGAGGAGAGCGGTGGGCGAGGAAGGAGAGGTCTGCTTTGCCATGTGAGTCAGCTCCCTGGCTGGGGATCAAACTTGTTCTGTTGTTGCCAATAGATTCATAGTGCTAAGACTTAACCCTTTGTGCCACCAGGGAGGCCCAATTGCCTTTGATTGTAAGGGTGTTTAGCTGGGAAAGTCTGGGAAGCCTTGGGGGTGGGGGAAGTACACAGAGTCAGACATAGGGAAGACAAAACAAAATGTTCATATTCCAGCCCTGCCATAAGGGAGCTACATGATTTGCATAAATCACTGAACTTTAGCTTCCCTACATTGTCAAAGGGAATGTGCTGGTTGTTCTGTTTGCCTCATCCCACCATTAAATGTGCTTACTTCTCTGTTCACTCTGGGTTCTGGAAAGTTGACCTTGTGACTGCAGTCCCTAAGTGCAGCCTGGGGCAAAGCAAGAGGGACATTGCAGGTTGTGGCCCACTCCCTCTTGGCTGATTGTAGCTACATTTCCCCAAGGCTTTGCTTCTGCTAGGGAGTATCCTTCCCCAGCGGCAAGGCCTTGTGGGGCTGGCTCCTAAAGCAGTTTCCTCTTTACCCTTTAGTACCAGGACTAAGGTCATTCCTTGGGGTTTGTGCTAGAGCCTGGGCACTTTAATGTCAGGCAGGGCTCACGAGGCTTGTCCACACCATCTGTCCGTCACCTTCATCAAGCTCTTCTCACATTCACATGTACTGAGTCTTACTTCTCCTGCCCCATCCTGACTGATACAACATCAATACCTGAAGGTGCTGGATTGCTGAGGTTGTAGCTACACATGCAATACTGTTCACATTTAGTAAGTGCTGAGTATGTTGTAGCATTGCTTATTTATTTCCTTCTGGTTAGGGAGCAGGTTACAAAGACATGCTGGGTCAGAATAACCACGTGGTTCCTAGATATCCGACTCTCTGTTCCACATGGCTACCCCTGCCACCAGCCCTGCTCCAACAAACTCATGTGACAGTGTGTATATTGTCCTTGGTGGGTTTCCCCTTACTTCAGCTTCATCACTTCAGGGCTTGCCAAAGAGGTAATTCCCTCTTGAACTCCCTACCATGCATTCACCTGATTATTTTTTTAAAGATTGATTTATTTATGAATACAAGAGATGGGGTAGCAGGCCAGGGGTGGGGGGTGAGGAGATTCACCAGAGACAGGGTGGAGAACAGAACAGGAAGATCTACTGAAATATACTGCTGAGGGGAGCAGCGGGAGAGACAGGAGAGGTCTGCTGCACCACGTGGGAAGCTCCCTGGCCAGGGATCGAACTCACACTGAAGTTGGCTGTGGATAGCTTCATAGTGCTGAGACATAGCCCCTTGCGCTGACAGGGAGGCCTGCATTCACCTGATTATTGATTTGGTAGTTGGCAGAGGTCAGAATGGGCCCCGAACAGATATCTGAAAAGGAAAAGTTTGTTGACAGAGGAGTCTGAGATCCTAGGACAAAGCGACAATGACTTCCCATCGTGAAGGCACCAGCAGAGAGAAGCACCTAGGTGGCCAGCACCTCCCAGACCTCCCTAGAATTCTATAAATGATGGTTCTAATTAAGCTTCCACAGGCCTTTACTTGCTAGTTAAAGATGTATATATTATATGAATTTTATGTTTTAATTGATGATTTTGTGACCTATATATTACCTCAGCTTATAAATTCAAATGGATTCTTGGATAGTCCTCAAGTAAGAAACTCATTCCATAAATGTAAAGTTGTTATTAATCTTGATTATCAATGTTTAATTGAAAAAATGAACAATTAACCTCTTTCTAATTCCACCTTCTTACAGTGTTCTGGAACTCTTACTTTCTCTCATGTCCAACCCAGAGCTCCTCATTCTTCTGGGACTGTCATTTGCTTTGAAATTTCAAGCTTTATATCATCTTTGTACTTGTCTTTGTCTTAGTAACAGCCCCTAGCAAATCACAGTCACAGATTATAGACTATTGAATGAATGTTTGGTGGTAACAGAATAGTGAGAAAGTCTGACTTGGAAAGTCTGACTTGGAAATAGGAGGAGACAAGAAAAGCCACAGCTGACCAGCATCCACAGACCTGCACGGTGTGACCGACGGGCACCCTGCCCTCCACATTGAATTCAGGTCACCATCTCGACACCACCACAACTTCTGCAATGGACGGCGGCCTGCCCCTGATATTCATGTGATTGATGGGGCTTGAGACTCCCCGAGCTGCCATCATCCTCATCACCATCGGGGTCCCTTCCTGCATCTGCTCTTGCATGACATGGCTCAGCTCCTGCTCTGATCCAGTGGCACATGTTTCTCTCTCATTGTCCCTCTGTCACCTGTTCTTTCTCTGATACAAGGGATGCTAAAATATATATATATATATATATATATATATATACCAGGAACACTCTGGTCTCTAGCAAGTCTGCATTCCAAATAGACAGGAATTTGACCTGCTGGAACCTCAAGAAGAACAAATGCCCTTCGCACCTTCACCAAGATATAGACTAGTGTTGCACCATTGCTTGCCCTACAGTGTCTTTGAAATCATCACCTATTCCTTCTGGACATGAGGAGCAAAGTCCTTTTTTTTGTGTTTAAGGGATTTTTCTTTCTTCTTCTGCTTTTATAAGATTGGATAATTAATAACTTCCTCATGAATTTTGGCTTTGCATATGGTTGACACTGGATGTTAGTGTCTGATTTCAGACTGTCTGTCTCTTCACCAGGTGGATTTAACTCACCCCCTTCATGCCTCACATTCCTCTCCAGAAAGTGTAGATAAAGACAGCACCTGCCTCACAGGTGTTTGTGAGAATCTAGTGTGTTAACACAATGGTACTCACAGTATGGCCTTGGGGCAGAACAAATACAGAATCTACACAGTTCTGTGCAAAATATAAAATGAGGGGCTCCTTGTCCTACACTTGGTAAGAATGTTAAGATGGTGACAATATATCAGGGTTTTGGAAACAGGTCTGGAGTCCAAGGACACCAGTAGGGCTCTTTTTGGTTCTTGTCTTCTACAAGGAAAACATTCTATGGAGACAAAAGATAAAAAAGAAGCAAGAAATGTATTCATAGGTGGGAAGAAGGACAAGAAAGCTCTCCAAGTGGAGAGGGTCCCACCAGCAGGTGCTTATATGGGAAAGTGGTCAAGGAGTGAGGATTTGATGATTGGGTGTCTCTTGATGGTTGGCTGGGCCACTGGGGGTTTCCTACGCTACCAAGGCCCACTGAGTTTGCCCACATTACCTGTGGCCAGGTAAAATAAGATAGAAACCTACCTTCCCAAAACTAGCTCTCTTCTGTTGTTTTAGCATTGTTATATTGTGTTGGTGTTCTAGACACTCCACTTTACTGAATTGGGAGTGGGAGAAAGTACATCCTCATGATTCCATCTAAGTGTTTTTCAATCAGGCTGGTAACTGACCTTAGGGGCTTGGAGCACCCTTTTCCTAAATGACTGCCTATACCCATTCCCTAACTTTGTTTTTCAACAACAGAGCCTTGGACTAAATGTGAGGCCCTTTGTGGTTGTGTCCTATTGAAACTGAGCTGCATATTGTATGTCTGGTCCATAAAGGGCTTTTGTTTGTGGCACATTTTTAGTTGTTGGTACAGATAAATACAGAAATTTATGGGAAATTTTTTCTACATATCTAGAAATTTGGTGTTGCCATGGCATCTAAGTATGTTATCGGTGGCCTAGGTCTTAGAAAATAAGATAGAAACCTGTTTGGAGATTGTTGAATTTATGTGCTGAATTGCATATGGTATGAACTTTACATTAGTTATGCTCAGTAGCTTATCTAATCATATCTATTAAAACTGAGAAAAGAAATGAGTCTTGGTGACTGATCGTCTAAGAAACACTAAACCAATAGATACAGTAAGTTTATGACAGCACCTGATACATAATTATGTGATCTGTAAATGTTAGCTTTTGCTATCTGGCCTCACCTTTATTTAACACAGATTCTTTTGTCATGTAGGGTGTATGTGTGTAAGAATAAGATAAGCTTTTTCAGAATCTTTTTGTTTCACCCTCTACCTTTCTATCCCTAATCTAATCCTTCTTTATGACTGCCACTTCTTCCTCAAAGTCTTCCAGTCCCCTCCCGCTGTAACACGTTAATTGCTCTCCACTTCCCATGAATATCCTCAAGGCTGTTGCCTTTTGCAGTATTTGTCATACTCCTGAAATATTTTCTTCTCAATCACTTACTTTCCATTGTCTCCAGGAAGTCCTTAAGGTTCAATACAGCTTCTTCTCATTAACTTGAGTCTATGCAAAGCAGCCCATTTGGTCCTTCAGGTAATAGAATTAGCATTGCCTTATTTCCATTGGTCAGAGTCAAAATACTTAACTTAGACTCCATGTGTCTTTGCCTCAGGATGAGTTTGTCCTGTGTCCATTTGCTGTACTAAACTGTACCTGTGATAATAATACCGTTTAGTAATATTGAGAGTCCTCTAGTGAATTATTGACTGTGAGTGTGACTTTAGTTTTCACCTTCTAAGCACAGAGGGCACAGAGGCCTCCAGAAGACTCCCCTCACTTGTGGCAAAAAATATCTTGCCAGGTAACCTAATGCTAAGCAGTTATCTAAATATTGCTGTGTGGAACTCCAAACTGCCTGACTGATCTACAAGAGTCCATACATATGCATTGCACATACATAGGAATATGCAGTTGTATTAAAGGGGAAGCCAGAGACATGATTTATTCATCCTTAGCAAAAAAAATTCTGCTTGTTTCTCTTACCATTTTGTTTCTATTTGCTATTCTAGTAGACTATCCTATACATATAGTATAAAATAACAACTGTTTTCAATAACAGTTATTTCTAACAGAGGATATCTTGAAAGAAATTAGATTCTCAAAAATAAATACATGATAAAGTAAATTGTGGTATAATAATCTACCAGAATACTATGCAACCATTATTGCTGTAGTGTACAAGAAGTTTTAGTTACATCTGAAAGGCCCATGGTACACTGGTAAACAGTAAGAGCTATATGCTAAATGTGAGTTACAATGTGATCATGACTCTAACTTTATTGAATTTTCTAAGTTTCAAGTAACTAGGATGTTACGTGAAACAAGTATACTCTGTTATGAGAGCTACTTTAGAAGAGGAGATTTATATAAGAGAGTTATATTGGGCTTGGGGAGCCAGATATGGATCATTTCTGTGCTACTCCCAACTTTTTTATACATTATTCAAGGTTTCAAGGATATAACCTGAATTGGTTTGAGAAACACCCAAAATATGGTATCCACTATAAATATATGTGAAATATTTAAATACATGCAATAATATGTTGATGTTTCTTTTAACAAAAGTTTAAATCACTTACTTTCAGGCAGTAATTATAACAGAAAAGTCCACAGAACAAATTTTTCAATTATTTATTGCACATACAGCTTTTCTACTCTCCCAGCTTTCATAAAATCCATAAGATTAGCCAACATGAAATTTCTATTGAATTAGGTGGTGTGTGTAGCACAAACTGTTTAGAATTCAAAATTGAAATTGCCTTCACCTAATGGTTTATTCTGATGAAAGTATGACTCTGGGAAGATTACTCGTACACAACTGAAGTACATGTGCCCTTTGCCACATCAGG
This sequence comes from Scalopus aquaticus, assembly GCA_004024925.1. NCBI lineage: Eukaryota > Metazoa > Chordata > Mammalia > Eulipotyphla > Talpidae > Scalopus > Scalopus aquaticus. The sequence goes on along the minus strand of PVIJ01011258.1, from coordinate 7,206 downwards.
ATGTGCCCCTCAGTTGGCACACTTAGCCTTCTTTAAGGAACATGTTTGCCCAGGAATTCCACATTTTAAATTGACATATAAAAGTGAGTGTACATGTTCTTTTAATTTCAGACTTCAAAATATTTTCCCTAAAAATAGAGAACAGGATTTTTCAGTTGGTTTTTGATGTCTATAGGAAAATTTGGGGTCAAGATAAGGAGAAAAACATAACTTTTCTAAGTAACAGCTCTCTTTAAAAATTAAGGGACTGAAATTTCTGTATTTGGATGTGTTTGAGCAGAAGCTGTATTAAATCTCTGAGAGAGGCTCAGTGCTGGGTGGAAGCGTAGCTAAAGGGGTTTCTGAGTTGCCTTTACAATCTGAAATTACGTAGCAGATGAATCCATAGCTGTTAAATGATGGCCAAAGTGACCAAGAGGTGTGTATATCACCACATTCTTTGCTTCATCTACACCTTTTACTTCTGCACATCTTTCCTTCCAAATAAGTGTGTGTCCTCAGTGATGCAGTTTTCTTTTTTTTTTTAAGATTTATTTATTTATGCATACAAGCTGGGGTGTAGGCCAGAGGTGTGGGCTGGTGAGAGGGTTCACCAGAAACAGAGCAGGGAGCAGAACAGGCAGATTGGGCGATGCAGGAGAGGTCTGCTGCGCCATGAGGGAATCTCCCTGGGCATCGAACTTGCGCAGCAGCTGCCAACAGCTCCACAGCGCTGTGTTTAGTATACCAGGGAGGCCCCAGTGATGTAGTTTTCAATGCTGTGTTCCATTTCCTCTCCCCACACTCTTTCACTGACAATTAACACAGTCCGGACTTAGTAGGGCAGCTGTTTTTTTCTGTTCCAGATAATCTGATACAGTCACCCTCTCTGGCCTAGGAATGAAACAGTCCTTGTCTGATTCTAGTCACTCATGACACCTTGGAATGTCCTTTCAAATGACTTTTTCCCCACCTACATCTCATTAGGATAATTGACTTTTTTAATTTCTATTTTAGCTATAGCATAAATTTTCCTCCTTTAAAGAGTGTGATGGCCTGACTGGTTTTAAATGATGTTAAGGTGATTGTAATGACAAGTGCTTTCTCTAGAAGATGACATGGGTGAATAGTGGAGAGTAGCAATTTCCATTTCAGTGAACAAGCTAGAGTGAAGTTATTCTGAGGGAGTGACTTAGGATAGACACTCCCATCACCTTCTGAGAAAATAAAGAGGTGTGAGGCACAGAAAAGGGAGGTGACATGCAGGTCACAGAATATAATTCCTGGGGGCAGGGACAAGTGCAACAACACTAGAGTCAGCAAAACTGGGTTTCTGTCTTGGCTCTGCCCCTGAATTGCTGTGTAATGTTAAGCAAGGTTAGGGCTAAATTTCATGGTTTGGTGGAGAACAAGTGGTAAGATAGGAGTGGACGTGAAAGAAATGCGTCTGGACACAATATGTAGTGTTCGGTTATGAAGGACTCTTTATGTCACGATAAAATTAATTAATGACAAAAATCATTTAGCAAGAGATGCTAAAGTATATGTAAGATGCATTAAAAAGAAACTGAGAAATCAGCTGAAGGATTAATGCAACAATTCTGGATTCTAAAAGAAGACAGTAAGTATTGGTAATAGCATAGCAACAGACATAATGATTAATATTAAAATCAACTGGTTTAGTTGTTTAGGAAAACAACTGGTTTAGTAGCTAGTGTTTAACAATTAGTGTTATTGATCATAACATCACAGAAAGATGATATTTTATGGAATAAAATAAGTTTCCTTAGGTAGTTTTGCTCAAAAGCCTTGTGTATCTTACAAGTGAAAAATGTGCTTCAGATGGTAATTTTTAGATCTGAAATTCAAATGCAGATAACAATTGGAAATCATTCTTCATGCAAGAATCTAGTTCAATAGATAAAGACCATGAAAACTTCAAATACCATACAGGTAAGAACAATATGCCACCTATGATTAGACTGGTCACCAGTATTTCAATGGCACAATTTACAGTATATTTTTCAAAATACATACATTTTAGTCCATCACAATGAGTGAGAGATGAATGATTAATATTATCTCCAAATTTCAAATTGTCATAAAATGCTTAAAACTCTATGTTCTACATTGAAAGCATAGTATAAAATAATAGATTCAGTGCCTCTCTGTTATCTTAATACTGAGATGATCAACAAAAAATGGGAGTAGAATATTGGAGTTTGATGTCAGAACATCTGAGAAGCCAAAATACTCTGATATTGAATTATATTTCAATTTCTCTATTCCCATTCATACTTGATATATCTGTTGGCTGCCTTGAATTTGAACTCCTCTGTCTTCATTCTGAAGATGATTCTGTTGAGTCTATCTTAGAAATAGTTGGCACCTTATATTTGGCAACAATTTATTACTATGGTGTTACCCTTAAACAGAACCCATATCACCAGATTTCACCTTGGATTGAGAAAGGGTAGAAAAATCCATGCCTTGATTCTCAAAGTGAAAATCTACCTTTCAAAAATGTCCTATTGTAAACTATGAACAGGAGTGACTGGCTCACCCAGAAGAGCCAACAAAGCCTCTTCCTTACAGGTAAAGATTGATTTCATGGAAAAGAGGTCGGTCGGGCTTGGGACATGAAAGTTCAGTGGTGGTAGGTCACCTGTGTTGTATGGAGAAGATGCAAAAATAGGTTCACAGACCATGCCTCTTGCCCATTGGATTATTGCAGCCTCAGTTAGATGTTGAGCCACTGACCAATCAACCATGATGAGAGTGGGAGCATTAGATCGTGCTAGCATGACCATCAGTCTAACCAGGGTAATAGGAGAGATAGGCTCTATTCTTTACAAATCCAGAGTTTAAAGAAAGTCAACACAAGTTGGAAAGATAAAGTAATAAGCTTAACCATATTGCTTTGAGAAGTAAATATATAGTTGCCCAGGATTTTGCTAGGTGAAAAATTGGAAGTAGTGGGGAGGAGGAAATGTTACATTGCTGGATAGTCATAGCATTCCTTGATTCTTTATGGTAACTTTCCCCATGAATTCCCTACCCAATTTACTGACATTTCAAATCATGTCTTCATTTGTATTTTTCTGGGGAATCCATTGCTTTATATTTTAGCTTTAAAAATAATGTGTCACTATTTTGCTGGTATTATTTGAGTTACTATGAGTTTTGCCATCTTGTACTGAGAATGAATCTTGATTGATATACTGCTTCTAGGGGGGAAATATGTGTTTATATTGACAAATATAGAGGCTGTCCTATACTCAAGGAACCCTTGAAAAACCTCTGTGACTGGAAATCCAACCATGTTCATCCAATCACGGGCAATTAGAATCCTCATGTCGGATACACTGAATCGTTCACATTTATTTTAGGTACTGTTAATACTCTATAAATGGCTTCACATGTGAGGAGATGTTGAAAGGACAGAAGAAAGATTAAAATTGAGGTTGCCCAGTTACATTTCAGGAAAATAAAAGGAGCTCACATTTCCTGAGCAGTCTGTGTGAAAGCCTGTCCTGTGGGGTCACTGGGGAATGTATCCAATCATTTGACTTGTGCCCACTTCATAAAGACTCATCACATTCTAGGCACTGAGACTGAAGTTGATACATTTTTTTTCCAACTTACCTTTATTAAATTTCCCATTTCTGAACCACTTCAGAATGTATTTCTTGGACTCTAATCTGTCACAATGTGGTGAACTGCAGGATTCTGTGAACAAATCTCTCTTCAATTGGCTGTAGCCTTCTGGAACACAGAGCCCAAACTTGTACTTCATTCTCACCCATGGAGCCCGGCTCCATGTCTGGCACAGGTGCTCAGGAAGTAAGTGCAGCAGGAATGAATGCACTTGCCAGAATCACCTACATTTCCTTGACTACTTCATTTGGTGTTCCAGCTATTCCAGAGATAATTTCCAAATTCCACAACTACTAGAGCTATATGCCTGACATAGCCAACCAGCAACTGAAAATGACTATTACTGTGAATCAAACCAACAGATGGGAAAATTTTGTAATTGCAAACATATGACTAGATAGGGTACATGTTAGAAAAATCACCTTGCTGATTTTAGTTGCTTATTTTAGCTTATTTTTTTTAATGGATAAGAATTCTATTATAAAAATAAGTCTTTAGAGGATGAAAGGGGAGAAAAGATTTCTGAAGAAGAATCGGGAAATTATTTTATGGGAAAGTAGCTATTATTAGAAATGCATAAGGAGAGAAATGTTACAAATGATACTTATGAAACTTTTACTCTATTTTTAAGAGCAAAATAAAGCTGCGATAAAGCTAAAGGCATTGACACTGACTTCAGATACTTGATAGGTGGAGTGGTTTCAGGGGAAGCATTCGGAAATGGGCAGTAGAGAGAGCATCCTCTGCATTCTCCTTTCGAGTGGAATCACCTTCTTATAAGGCAAAAAAAAAAAATCAGAATAAGGAAAAAGAAAAGGAGATTTACCAGTTTTCTCCCAGTCTCCAAATATTATAAAAATTATTTATTTTGGTGATTAAACTTGTTAATTTTTCCCTGTGATAATAATATACATGTTTGTTTCAAATATGACTACTGTTTGGATCTTTAGAAAATACATACCCATATACAGAACACATGAAAAATTGAAGAACTAGTTTTTAAAGTATGTATGATCCTATAGAGTCCAGCTGTAAACCTTGCTGACCTCCAGTCCCAGTGATATAAAGTTTTCCCTTAGAAAACCTGCAAGATTAATAGATGATCAGGGCCCTAGATGTGTAGATCATCTCCTTTCAGCGAAGTGCTGGTAAGCTATTGGGTTCAAAGCAAACACAAAGATAGTGTCCCCAGGCCCTGTTCCCTGAAAGCTCCCACAGAGATGTGCAGGGGAAGGCATAGAGAACCTGGCTGTATTGAATGGTGTCTTCGCAGGTCAGCACAGGGGACAATGCTGAGTCTGCTGGATCTAGCAAGAGAAGGGGTTTGCTGATATGACACTCACCTGCAGCTCTAGTAAAGGAAGGTGAAAGAGCAAAAATGATACCCAGTAATGTTACAACAGACTCATGCCCCCTTGGCACATGCTTTAAGTTTAGTTATTATGGGGGTCTCCCTGGTGGCACAATGGGTTATGTCTCAGCACTATGGAGCTATCAGCAGCCACTGCAGCACAAGTTCGATCCCCAGCCAGGGAGCTTCCCACATGGCGCAGCAGACCTCTCCTGCCTCGCCTGCTGCTCCCTCCCCTCAGCAGTGTATTTCAGTCAAGCTGCCTGCTCTGCTCACCACTCTATCTCTGTCTCACCACCCCACACCTCTGGTCTAAACCCCAGTTCTTGAATGCATAAAGAAACCTTTTTTTTAAAAAAAGTCTAGTTAATATGCCTCCATCATGCATGACTTAGGTGTTCTTAAAATTGTGGCTTTTGCACTGAGTCCAGGGTGACTGAGGCTGTCTGCTTGTCCTTTAAGAGCAAGTTCCCTTTCCCTATCAACTACCAGGTCTTGGTCACAGTCCCACTAGTTTTTGGGGTTTTTTGTAATTTTTTTTTTAAGATTTATTTGTTTTTACATACAAGAGCAGGGGTTTAGGCCGGAGGTGTAGGGGATGAGAGGATTCACCAGAGACAGTGAGGAATAGAACAGGTGGATCTGTAACAGAGTGGTCCCCAGGAAATAGGGTGTGTTCCAGGTTCCCTGCCCCACCCAAAGGAGGGTGGATCTGATCAGGAGATATAAGAAGCTGAAGAATAGAGAAGGAGACACAGAAGACACAGAAGAGACAGAAGAAAGAAGGAAGCAGGATGGAGAGCCAGAAGAGGCACAAGGAGCAGAGAGACATATAAAGAAGTTGCACTGGCCTGGACTGATTGAGACAGACGTGGGTGAGAGACCCGTAGGGAGGTTAGCGATGGCAACATTGATTTGGATTTTGATTTTCCTCTGTTCCTCTCAGAATTGTGTGACTGTTTCTGACACTTTTGTATGGGTCCCTGCCGAAAAGTATTTTAGTTGCTCCCAGAATTGTCTGGTTATTTCTGACCCTTTTCTATGGGTCCCTGCCAAAAGGTGTTTTAGACTTGTGGCAGGCTTTTGGGCCTTGCTTTGGGCCAGTCCCATTTGGGTGGGATTTTACCCATGAGGGGTTGGATAACATTGGGTGCTTGACTTAGAAACTATATTCTTTATTTTATCTAATTCTATTAAAGTCTGTTTTCACTTAAGGTCTTGTATGTTTTGTATAGATGTGGCAGATGGCAGAACCTATTCAGAACAGGGCAGGTCTGGGGGTTCTGGGGTTCCCCTCTCCCTGCCCTGTAACAGATTTACTGAAATACACTGCTGAGGGGAGCAGCAGGTGAGACAGGAGAGGTCTGCTGCACCAAGTGGGAATTTTCTTGGCCGGGGATCGAACTCATGCTGCAGTGGCTGCTGATGGCTTCATATATAGTGTGTGTATATATATATATACACACACACACACACACACATATACATACACATACACACATCATTTATAAATATATATTCATGAAATATATGTGAATATATGTATTTATATATCTGTATATCTACATCTATATATCTACATCTACATCTATCTATCTATATATATTATTTTTGGGGGGGTGGTGGAGAGTTGCCTCTCTGGTGGAGTTCCAAAATGTTGGCATACCTAATATGGGATGGAAACCCTCACTCCTCAAGGGAAGATCTGCATTTGTGAGATCCCTCCCGATTGTGAATCACCACACTGGCATTGGCTTTCTAGGTAAGACCATACCTCTGCCAGTCTTACCCAATGTGATGTGCTCTTTTTTTCCCTGGTTGTGGAGAAGCTATTCAGTTTATTTATATATATTTTTCAGGGAAAACTATACCATATATAGCTGTATATTTTGTGAGTCCATGGGAGGAGGTGATCTCAAGATGTTCTGATGCCACCATCTTGAACTGCCTCTCTATTACACTCAAAGTCTTCTCCATGGGAGAAACAAGGAATAGAAATAGTTGAAAAGAAATTTTAAATCAACTGTGAATTTTTTCCATGCAAAGCACACATCTACTGATTATTTTTAACTCTTCTCTCCTCTTGTCCTTCATGGTCCCTCCACATTAAAAATATCTGTTCTGGGCCTCCCCGTGGCGCAGCGGTTAAGCGCTGCGCTGTGGAGCTGTTGGCAGCGGCGACGCGAGTTCGACGCCCGGCCGGGGAGAATCCCACATGG